>MU227691.1:109508-126384 GCA_018584345.1 Thuja plicata | reverse complement strand
AAATGTGAAAGTAAAGAAAGGAAATGAAATTCAATTTGGATAAGTAATGTTAATATGTTAGCAAATGAATTCATTAAGGGAACCTTAAGGAATGTTATGTGAAGCAGTAATGATTTAATGTTAGAAATATATATATATATATATATATTTGTTAGTTGCAATTTTTGGTCATAAGACCTGATTCCTTATGGGTTCCCTGGCGGGGACATTACATTGTGGGTCATTTGCTGTAGAGTCTTCTGAATTTATTTTCCTTTAATCTTGTCAATAGTGTTAGGATAAGATGAGATTATCCTTGAAATCCTATGTCAATATTATGTCTCCATGTTCCTTGAAAAGTGTTCTTTACGACATGAGAGCAAAATATTAAATATTTGTACTTTATTGATAATTGTAATTGTATTTTCAAGAGGCGGATATGTAAAGATGATAAGGATAAATTAAAATGGATGAATCTAATCCCCTTTGGATGTATACATTTAGATATGAAGGTTCACGCATTGGACACCCATGATTGGGAATATAAAATGTGTTTGTTCTAAGATCAGAAGACTCGTATGGAGTTACAGAGCATCAAGAAGGTCAAAGGTCTAAGTGGCTACGGATTAGGAACCAATGTTGGAGCCACTTGAAGGGAATCAATATTATATTGTCAATTGGTTCTTTACTTTCATAGGCATGAGTTTTTGCAAGTGGTTTCTTGCCTCTTGTTTTAGGAAATAATAGTTTTTTTCACTCTCTTGGTTTGCTATAAATTTGAGTCAGGGCATAGTTTTTTGATCATCAGATTCTTTGAAGGCTTTTAAGTGATTCAAGTTTACTTGGAGAAGTATAATGAAGTGTATTTTTGTATCATTTTCTCTTTTGAATAGTAATAATATACTTTCACTCTTTCTTTGGTAGAGTTTTTTTTCCAAAAGTGTTTCTTTGTGTAAATATGGTGACCTATTTGGTATGATGATTTTATATTGTTGTTGAATGTTGCAATCACTTTTATATTTCAAATCTGGTTATCTTATTTCAGATTTATAAACACATAAGAAGTTTTTGCGAGATTTCTTCACCTTGATTCGCAACAAGTAGCACCCACATTGCCACACTCAACAAAACCCACATTAGTGTGCTCAAGCTGCTTTTCCATATTTTTAATTGTTCAATGGTGTCTTCTTTCTCTTTCATAATTATAGCTTCTCATTTTTTTTTCATCTTAACTTTCTTTGTCAATTTGATTTCTTCTCCATCAAGAAATCAAAAGTTCAATAGTGTCTTCTTTCTCTTTCATAATTATAGCTTTCCATTTTTTTTTCATTTTAACTTTTTTTATCAATTTGATTTCTTCTCCATTGCTTGTTGTCTCATTTTTACACGATTGTTTATGATTTGGTGTTATGTTATTCCTTTATTTCATTCCACGATAATCACTTTGTAACTTATTTTGATGGGTCACATCTTTTTAAAGATTACCTTAGATATCTCCTAAACGCCCTCTCACGAAGATGAAAGTAGGGGGATAGTGTCATACCTTATAAGAAAAAACTATTTTATTTGTCACAACCCTAAACTAATCATGGTTACATAATTGATTTTATTCTCATTTCTATCTTTCAAGGTTTGGGACATAATGAAGATAACCATGACGGGCATGAAAGAGGTGGTGGCTTAAAGATCGTAACTCTTCCCTAATCGCTCGGTCTTCTCATCAACAAATGGCAGTGGTAGCTGGCATAACAAAAAAAAAAGGAGGATGTGGAAACTAAGTGGACACCCTGGTAGCTGCCGATTTCTCATCATGTCCTCCACGCCTTCCCGAAAAGAGGAAATCAGATATGTAATGCAACCTCTAATTTTGCCATAACAATCTGCCATTACTTCCACCTACAACCTCTAATTAAGAAAAATGGTTAACTTCATGTACCCTTTTCTATCACACTAATCCCACATCTCCTTTTCTTGTTATCATTTGCATCTGAGCTCTCTATTAGGTAATGAAGAAATATTCTGATTATAGTGTACAAGGTTGTCCGTCTATAAAATTTCATGGTCTCTAGATTGCGACTAACAATCGTAGAATTGTCTGTTTGCCGATACTTTCTAATTTTCTTGTGAAACTGAATATAAAAGAATTCAATTGAACAAAGGCATATACTTGCGTGATTATGGTCCTTGGTTAGTGCTGAATGTAGGAAAGGTAGAATTAGTTTGGAAATACACATTACTCTTGTCAATTAGGTATTTTCCACACTTCTTTTAAAAGAAAAACATGAGAATTAAAATTATTGTATATAGTGAGGAATATCTTTGTCAGTTTAAAGTTCATAGAGAAACCCTCTTCATCATATTTTCCTCTTCATACGCTATTACACCAGTAGACTACACAATTGTAGTAAATCGCTGCATTATGTTCCCTGAAATTTTCTCTTTATTAGGTTGAGAGGCATAATTTCACTTTATTACGTTCAATGGCAGTACAATAGAGTATACATAAAAAAGCAGCACAATGGAGTATATATAAAAAAAAAAAACAAAAAAAACCAATAAGTTTCCAGCTGTTACAAATGTATTCCTTCCACACGATTCCCTCTGCTCTCATCGCTTCGCTGTAACTATTTCTAATGGCAGTCACAGCGTTTAAATATATAACAGTTACAGTCAAACAGCGATTCCAATTCCACTTCGTTCAAATAGCTCGCTCAGTGCTTGATAACTACTCGGTACTTGATAATTGCTCAGTAGTGCTCGGTGGCTATCTTGGTTGCCTTTACTGACTATGTCTCCTTCATTATATGACTTCCCTATATGAATTTGCATAAAATTAAAGACAACACAATCAATTTAGGAGTAACAATCTCCCCCTTTGACATTAGTTTGACATTTTGTGAAAAACTTCAAATTCATCAAAATTTTCAAAACTCGAAAAATAAGTTATGACTCCCCCTTTGATAATGCTTCTCAAAATTTTAATACTTATAACTCCCTAATGTAAACATACATATATGTATCCCTATATATCTCCTTTTTTACATAACTATCCTTATATATCCCCCTTTTTTGACAAACATGCCAAAACAATACTTATTGATTCTTATCTTCCGGAGATATCTTGTCAAAAAGGTGTTTAAAATTGGTCGTTGCATCATCTAGGGCTTTCTCCCATGTATCGTTCAGTGTTTTCATAACAATAATTTGTGTAGCAACATCAACTGCCATACCAGTAATAGTATCCAATGAACTGCAATTGGGAGAAGCAATTAAATCTTTGGCTTTCTTCAAATGATTCTGCATTGATTCCATGTGGGGATAAGTGTTTCTTGTAGCTCCAGGAGTTCCATCCTTAGTTTGTGTTCTACATGTCTTATCTCTTTCTTTATTCCCACTAACTGTTTGACCTTTGAGTAATAGGCCTATAGAGATCTAGGCTCGGTTGATATGTTCTTTAGCTGCTCGACTAGCTCTTGTTCAATAGATTCCTCTTTTTCTTTGATATCTTTAATGCATAGTGAAATGGAACAAAATTTCTGAAATAAAAAAAGAATATCAGACAACTTGTTCTCAATGTTAGTGCATGCTTCAGAAAGAGATACCTTGTCAAGTGCAATGTTCTTCAAAATTTCTTCTAACAGTTTTTGTTCCATGCTCTTTTGATGAATTTTCATCATGCAGTCGATTTTTTCTTTGTTCAGTTCTCGCACTTGTTGAATTAAATATGCTACTTGATTAAGAATACTTTCCTCCTCATTTATAGTAGCATCCAGTACAATCTCCTGTAGTACTTCTTTGACATCTTCCAATACAGTGGTTTCTCTTTTCTTTTGAAATAATTTATTTTGGATGGCCTTAAGTCTTACCAATTCTGCATACTCTGTCATGTCACTAGGTTCCATAGTAGATAGGTCTACTTTAGGTAATATGATCAGTTGGCTCATATCTATATGTTTCCTCTTCTTTGATTTCTTCTTCTTGATCAACATACTTTCACTAGTAGACAATTATAATGCATCGGATGTGGTCTCTGTAGCATCAAATACACTTTCATCTTTCATTTTTTCTTTATTGTCTTTGCCTTTAGTTACCGGTGACTCCTCTTTCTTTTACTTTTGCTTTTCTTCAGTCTTCTCCTCTGTCTTCTGTTCTTTCCTTTCTTCTGTCTTTTCTTTTGTCTTCTCCTCTTCCTTCTATTTTTCTTCTCTGCCCTTGGTCTTGTGCTTTCCTTGATCCTTTGGAAGTTTACTGACTTTCTCTTATTGTAGTGTGGTTTTCTCAGTAGAAGGTGCCTCAGTGCTCTATTATGTCTTGGGCTCGGTGGCCTTAGGCTCCTCGGTTTGTCCTTGTTCTTTTTTCTTAGGCGGTTTGATGCCTTTCTCCTCAGTATCAGTTGCAACGTCAGACATTCCAATATCAACATCCAAATATTTGTTGACTTGTTCTAGAGCTTCCTCTAATAGTTTTGCATCGAAAAAATCAATTGTATCCATTCGTTCAGTCTTTGTTTCCTTTTCTATCATTACATCTTCATCTTCAAAAATTTTGATGCTAGGGTCCTTCTCTATATTATCTTCAATCAATATTTCATCTTTATCCAATGTAAGATCAATAGGATTGTCCCTACCTTTCTCTTCGGTAGCTTGATATTTTCCTGTCTCATCTTCCATGTAAATAGAAATAAATTTTGTCCATTGGTCATCGATCTCATTTTGTACTTTCTCTAACTCTCCAAGCATGATCCTTAAAGATCTACCTTTAATAATAAAGCGACAAGATTAGTTCTTCATTTTCTCATCTATCTCAGTTACAGTCATTGTAGGTTGAGATAGAATTAGGGATCTTTCCCTCATTTTCTTCTCAATATTCAATGCATACTTCCATCTAGCATCAATTTTGATATATAATTCAGTAGGTAAATGGTTAACAAATTCAATCGGTGCAAGTTTAAACTTGTACAAAGTAAAAATAACTGCCTCTTCTATCTTGGCTTTACCTTGTTCATTTTGGTCGTTATACTTCATGTATCTAATTCCTAAAATTCTTCCTTTCTTCTCAAATAACTCAAGTGCCTCATCTAGAGTCATTTGCAATAGGCCCATGCCTACATTCTTATGTTTTCTTAGATCTTCAGTATCTGTCTCACTGTCTTCTTTCAAGTTCAATTTTCTTCTTTTCCTAATTGTATCTTTCTTACTTCTCACATATGTTTTACCTTTTGGTTCTTCTTCTTCTGATTTTCTTTTTGATTTTGGTGTAGCTATGGACCTTGTGTTATGTCTGGTAGTTTTAGTACTTGGTGAGGCCTTCATTGCTAATGGTTTCTTTCCTTTCGTGTAAGAGGGTCCAACCTTATTTGCTTCTTTTTAAATCTGAGATCCTTTGACAAATTCTCAATCATTTTATCTATCCTCCTTTGGGCTTTAGGTATTATGAGTTGTTTTTTTCTCTTCTCTTTAACCTCTTCATAAGTGCCATATCTTTTGGCTCTTTTGTCAACAAGATTTTCTAATATAGGTTCAATTTATTGAGATGCGATGTTTGTATCCATCTCGTATCCCATAGGTTGTATCCAGATACTCCTTGGCTCAACTACCTTGATGATGCATGTGTCGACCTCCACTTCAAAACAAATAGTATCATGATATTTCTCATCCAATTGGGGTGATATCCTGTACTTCTTATGCATCTTAGCTTGAAACTTAAGGAAGTAATCATTCATTATCATGTCAAGATTTTCACCTAGGCTTAAGATGTAATCATTTATTTGATATATGATAGGATTATCAGTACTCCATGTAACATTACCAATAGATGGGAAGAAATTAAGAAAATAGAAAAATATGTATACCAGTAACGATAAGAAAGGGAGAAAAGGATAGCTCTTTCTCTTTTCGCTGCTAATTTCTAATGATTTATTTTTTGTAGCGGCTGGGAAGTGTTTATTCTTAGGTTTTGGTTAGTCTTTTTCTCTTAGGCCTTTTGATCAGGCTGGCTTGTTGGGTTACAAAACATTTATTGTTCTATCTTAAGTTCCTTCTCTATACAGGGTTTCGGGGCCCCTTCAAAACCTATTGTTACCTTAATAAAAAATGATCCAAAATTCAAAGTGTTTGTCTTTTCTTTCCTTATGGTATTCATATTTTCTTCTAATTGCTTCAAAAAAATCTCACAAATGTCAATCTGCATGTTCTTGTTCACAATCTTGTACACCAAATCTACAGCTCCACATGGTACGCAGTCAACTCTAGAAGATTGAAACACTTGGTACGATATGAAATTACACACAATTATAGCTCAGGGTCTTCAATAGTAGAATTTTTTAGACCTCTCCCATCCCATTGTCCTTGGTCAATTCACCCAATTTATCCTTCTAAATTTATCTTATAGCCTTTGGCTTATCTCCAATCAGGTAACCAGTTACAATGTGTAAAACATCTTTTGTTATCTTCACTGGTTGGTCAAGCCACATGAAATAGCCATGAACTCGGTTAAGAACTATTATTATCCACTCAATTTTAAATACTTTTGGTAAGTTAAGGGCATGTGTCAAACCTTTGGTTTCCAAATGAATATAGTCATCCTTCAGCTTTCCGTTCTCACACAATTTTTGAAACAATGCAACAATCTCAGCTACGCATATCTCTTCAAATTTACTGTGAATAAACACTCACACATCTTAAATCAATATAACCCTTGGTGGAATCGATGTTAGAGATCTCATCTTGTTAGGTTTTTCTGCTATCATTGGAGGTAATTTGTACTTAGGGTTCACAGGCTCAGCATTCTCCACAACAAGTTCTGGATTCTTAAGCTTAGGTGCCATTCTTTCCAATTTCTCTGCTAGATTCACTTAGGGTTTCACTTTTCTCAGATCGATTGTGCAAACAAAACTAGGGCAACACCTAATGATATTTAACTATGCTCAACTGATCTTGTAGTAAATTAAAATAGTTTAAGAGTACCTTTGTCAATCGCTCAAATTCATTTGAAGAGTTGATTCTGCAACTTTGCTCACACTGACCTAGAAAACAATAAGTAAAAAATGATAGACGATGCGGTCTATTTATAGCTTTTTCTAGGTTTAGGGTTTCCAATGGTCATAAAGTAACAATTAATGCTTCATTGACCTACTTTACCAATTAACTTTACCATTTCCTTTTACCAAATAAGTATGAAACACAGAATCAAAAGTATGTATCCGAATGCATCTAAGTCTGCTAATATGGATCTCTGCACATATACTAGGAACTGATGTAATATTTGAAATTTAACTTGCAGTTCCTACTCATACCTCATAACTGAATAGGTAGAGTCGATTGCACCTGATCCAGAGGATGTGGTGCTCTCAAGTGTCTTGAATGATGTTCCATCATCCATAGTCTATCTTTTCCATGTCTTATTTATTTTCTCTCTCATCTCTCCAACATTTAATTTTGATTTCTCAAATGTCTCTTCTTCGGTAGGAGCTTTGCCTCGGTACCTGTAGTTTTTGGCAAGGTGACCTAGCTTGTGACAATGGAAACATGCCATTCTAGGGTTTCTCCAAGATCTTCTATTGTTCCTTCCATGTAGTAACATGCAGTTTACAGAAATATGTCCATACCTTCCACAAACTAAACATGATATCCTTGTGTTATAATCCCATGGTAAAGATATACTCTACCGATTACTATGCATATTCTGTCGATTCGGTACCCATTTTTCATTTCTCCTAGGTGATCTTCTTTCATTATATTTGTGACCATACTTGTTGCAAGTAATAAATAGCCATCAAACTTTGGTTTCCTTGTGTTGTTTACAGTTCTTGATCTGCATTCAAGTTCTCAGTGCCCATACTTATTGCAACTATAGAAATATCCATCAAACTTAGGTGATCTTAGTGACTTACCCTTTTTTCTTCTGCATACATTTTTCAGTATGTCCTAGCTTCCCATAGTGGTAGCAACTAGGCTTGTTTGACTTCGGCGGGGAAGAAGTTTCTTGATTTTCAGCTTGTTTAGATGATTCTCCTTTCTTAGAAGTGTTATGACTATTGAATCCAAGTCCAATTTTGTCTCTAGGTTTTTTTTGACCTTTGATCTGTGCATCCAATGATCCCAGTGCTTCATCACTTCTCTTTAGTACCTCATTGGCTTCCTTTTTAGATTTTAGTTCACTGGCAGATCTTTCAACTTCACACTTCATTGCTTGATTCTCAGATTCTTTCTCGGCTATTCTAGTCTTAAACTTTATTTTATTTTCTTCAGCTAATCTCAATGCATCTTCAACTTCTCCCTTAGAGTCAAGTATCTCACTCATTCTTATTGTTTGTGCTTCTTCATATTTATTTTCTAACTTTAATTGTTCGGTGAGTGTCTTAATATTTTCCATGAGTTCTGCAATGTCTGATTCAACTTCATCACTTAGACTACCTTCATATGTTGTCTCAAGAGTATCAACATGTTCTTGGGTGGATTTGAGTTCACTATACAACTGCTTTCTCACTTTCAAGGAATTTTCTAACTTTCTTTTTAGATCTTCAATCACCTCTTGTGCATTTTCTAATAGAAACTCAAGACTATCAATCTTCTTAGATTGCTTGTAACTTTCCACAGCCATGATATTTATTCTCTGGTGGTTAAACCCTTTTCTCAAGAGACTATCTATGATACCAATTTTTTTGATAAGTTAGGAAAGTTATGTACTGAGAGGGGAGGGGTGAATCAGTACCCTTAAAACTTTTAAGCATGCAGACCGATCAATTACTAAGTTGAATATATTATATAATATGAACATAAAGTAAATAACTCAAATTATAAAATCTACAACACATAATAAAAATATTTTGATCACGCAAAAATCCTTTGTTAGAGGAAATACTGCGGTGGGATGACACCCACAACCCTTCACTACTGTAGTATAAAGGTTGCTCGGTTAGAGCTATAATTTAGCTACTTCTGATAGCTTACCCTGTTAGGATTATTATACTCAGTTAAGTGTACAAAAGACTTATTCAGTCTACCTTGTTAGGATTTGACAATCTCTAATCTTAGAGATGTACATGGTTAAAGGATTTACAAAATATGAAGACCTGTTAGGGCTTACCCACAAGCAAGATTTGTACTTCTCTGAATACATAAAAAATCAGTACAAAAATGTCTGATATGAATTCATCATTCAAATGCTGTCTAGATTCATTATGCTCAATAACTTTGTTACCTTATTCTGCACTCGGTACCTTAGTATTATAAGCTCTTATTCATTCTGATTATGTCTCCTTTACTTCTCTTTGCAATAACTTCATCAACTCTTCAACTTTAGTAACAAAGACAACATCATCATCATCTTTCTCATTCTTTCAATATGATCTCTTATAAAATTTCCATGCAGTTAACTGTGACTTAGGCGGTTAAATAGATCTAGGGCATCATGAATCAACGATAGAGATTAAGTGGTTAAACTTTGGTTACATCTCCAATGTTGTATGCCTTCTAAAAATTCATTGGTGTATCTACCTCATGATCATGTTCAATCATGTGTTTGGATTCCCAATGACTCAACTAACGCTTACCTTGAATTTTATGCAACACTTCCTGTTCGGTGTCCAAGTCTAATGTATCTAAATTCAAATGAAATGCCAGCTCTGGAATGCTCGGTAACATGCTTGTGCTTACTCAGTAACTCTGTACTCTCTTCTTGGTGTCTATGAGTTCTAGGTAACTATGTTTGCATGACTCGGTATGTGTAGCTCGCTCGGTGCTTGATAACTACTCGGTACTTGATAACTACTCGATGCTCGGTGGCTATCTCAGTTTCCTTTATCGACTATGTCTCCTTCATTATATGACTTCCCTATATGACTTTGCATAAAACTAATGACAACGCAATCACTTTAGGAGTAACAAACCTAACTCATAACATTTCCAATTCTCATTTGGTGTTTAGATCCGATTTGTATGCATTGCATTGTTTCATTTTATACATTAATTTGCAAACAAGGACATAAAAATTGCATATTGTTATCTCTCACTTCATGCATTTACAAACCTAGTTTATTCTTTCAAGTTTAATTTCCATGTTTTCAAATCAATAAAAACCAAAAAATATTTCATTTCATGCATTGTAGTTAGAATTCATTTCATTTCATGTAGATACTTTCATTCCTTTTTTATGCACTTGCATTGGAAAAAAACATAAAAATTACATATAGTTTCATACACTTTGCACATGTCATTTTCAATTTGGTTTTTTCATAATGAATATTTTCTATAGACTAGTTCATTTTCCTCTCATAAGGACCCTCCTTATAATGACATAATGAGGCAAGACAATAATACTTCTCTCAATGATCTCCCTATCTGGGATGAACCATTAGAAGATGATGTTAATTATTGTCTTGGTATGTATCTCCCCCCATGAGGGTATCTTGGTGAAGGACAATGATATTCTAGTAGGAAAAATTAATATGATTGTTAATATGGACACTTTAATATTTATCTCAACGAGTTTTCCTCCACAAATGATGCATTAATTCATGATTTTGATCCTTCTCCTAAGATTTACTCCCTTTATGCGAATATTTTAGAGAAAGAGGAGGATATTATAAATACCTTTCTTAATATCACCTTGCTTCATTAAATGACATCCATTTTAGAGATGAAGCGTTGATGAAAATCCCTAATCTTCATTCTAATGATTTTACTACTCATAAGGATACCTTGGAAGAAGAGGATAATATCATTATCACTTTCCTTGATGCTCTCCCTTCTAGTGATAAAACATTGAAATGTCAAGAGCTTGATCAAGTCAATGTTGTTAATGTTTTGGGTAGTGAAAATCCTAAGGTCGTTGTCCATCTTCATCAACATAACCCTCAACCTCAAAATAAACCATTCATTATGGTGAAAAGTGGTCAAAAACTTGATTATCATTCAGTTTTTGATTAACGTAAAAATAGGTTTTGAAGGGACCCGAAACCCTTTGCATATAACATGAGAAATAATAGACAAAATATCAATTCAGTTGTTCCCCCTCTTCATAATTCTCAATCAGTGTCCCTTCTGTACACTGTCTACCTCAAAATCTTGGGAAGGAGTATGATTTAGTAGAACAACTTTAGTAGAACAACTTCATTCTACTCCTGCCAAGATATCACTTTGGGACCTTCTTCAAACTTCACCTACACATCATAAAGCAGTACAACAAGCCTTGAGAAGCATGATTGTCCCACCTCCTATGCAAACTATTATAGCTTCCATATTGGAATGCATGAATGTGACCAATCATAAAGCTCAAAATGTGTTTTCTCAAGATGAGGTGCCTTCTAAGGAAATCCAAGATCAACATGATTCTCTTATGGCTATTTTCCTTATTAATGGTAATATTATTCGAAGAAATTTAATTGATGATGGATCTGGTCTTAATGTGTGTAGCATTAATTTTTTGCATAAAATTAAGGTGGATACTTCATCGATTCAACATAATTTTTTTACTATTTGTGGCTCTTATAATGTTGCTAAGAAAACCTTGGGTATTATCACTTTACCTATTAAGGTAGTTCTTGTCACTTTATCTAATCCTATTCATGTCATGCTTGGTGTTCTTAATTATAATATTATCTTAGGATGAACATGGCTACATGCATTCACAAGGTGAATTTCATTTGTAACAACATCATGTATAACCTTGTTGCTGATGATAAGTTCCAAAATTTCTTATGAACTAAATCTGATTCTCCATCCATTTCTACACCTTTTCAACAAAACATATCTTCCTCTCCTAAAGATACTTCTTATCCTAGAAGTGCCCTTTAAGAAGATGATTGGGGGTCATTAGAATTTACACCATCTTTTGTGGGAGAATACAAACTTCCTAAGTTTAACATTGGACCCTTTAAAGGACCTAGCATGTCATTTATTCAACCTGATTCTCCTAACATTTCAACTCATAATCTCCAACATGGTTTAGGATGTGTGCAACAAAGTTTTGAGACTCATGAGATACCTATATCACACTTGCATATTCAAGGGTTTGGTTTCCAACCTCCTCTTTTGTCTACATCCCTTCCCTTATCATCTCACACTTCTTCTATTCCTAGCTTTAATCGACAAAGTATTTTGCCTAAGATTCTTGGTGGTAATTTGATTACTTGACCTAAACAAAAGAAGAAGCATAGTCAAAAAATTGTGAATCTTCCTTTTTGCATATATTTTCAATATCATGACCACTCTACAAATGAATTTCAAGCTTTGTGTTACAAAATTCAAAAACTCATTGATTATGAAAACATTCACATAACATGTCACAATGAGTTAATTTCAAATTATGATTAATTTGAATAACATTTAAGTCCCTATGATGTTGCTCTGCACTATGTGACATGGTTAGCCTCTCCTTTGCGGGATCATTATCATTCATGGTGGTACAATTGAAGGTGCAATCATACTTTGTGAGTAACATAATAGTCCTCTCTATTCTTATCCTTTTCTCTACACTTGGGGGGCAAGGGTAGTATTAGAAAATCTCATCCTTTATAAGGATCCATTTTCTCCTTTTGGATAAGTGGCATTTTCTTATCATGTGATATCTAATATTACATAGAATCATTTGTTTACATTAGGGATTCTCTCTTATACAAGAGGTATGTATCCTTGATCATATCCTTTTCTTTATTCACAATTGGGAATCCATGGTTAAAAAATCCCTTACTTAGGGGTGAAAAGTGTGTCATCCTTCATCAAGAATCCCTTTAACTAGCAATGGGGAAGGTGTGAATTCTCCCCTTCAATTGGTTAGCGATGATTTTCATGATCTCTTTATTCTTTTTTCAACATCCTTCTAAAAGACCCCCTTTACACTTGTTGCTTAATGTCTCTTTGTATTTGTCCCTTCTTTGACCTCATAGGAGCTGTGACCTCTTTGGCTTGGATGAGGTGTTGTCTAAGGGATAACTCCTTGGTGTTAAAGGTGCCTTATCCTTGTTCCTCTTTTCCTTAAGATGTCAAAATATTCCTATTTTTTCATCTTAAGGGAGTCATAAATGGCTTCCTTATTGTAAATATTCTAATTGCTTTAGGCATTTCAGGTAGAGTACACTAGCATAATACAATTAGCTATGGTCAGATCACTCCCCTTTGTACATTTTTGGTGGATTTTCCTTGCATACAATGCCTTCCTAGGTTATTCTTAGGATTGATCAAACTAGCATAACACAACTTGCTAGCCCATTTGACTTCTCCTTTGCATTCATTTTTAGGATTTTTTGATTGGCATAACACAATTTTCTAGATAATTTGATCCTTTTCCTGAGTTTGTTACTATAACACAATTTTCTATAACATTCAACATATCACTTGCATGAACTTTTATGAGCTGACTAGCATGTGCATGACCATCAAATCCCTCTTTTTCAATTGGTGGAACTAGCATAACATAATCTGGTAGACCATTTCCCCTTCTCTCTTCCAAACTCTCTCATGGATCACCTAGCATAACACAACTTGCTAGACTATAAATTTCATCTTTTGCAACAACATTTTCTCTTTACATGATCCATAGTAAGGAAATACCTTACTAGGATAGTTGGTAATCTATCTCTCTCTCTCTCTCTCTCTCTCAAGAGATGCCTATTTTATCTTGGTTTAGATTTGATGAGGACTTAAGTCACTTGGGGACTTGATGTTTCCTTGTCTCATTGACCTTGATAATATTGTTCCCATGCATTGATCTACTTTACCATGAGCATGATTTTGTCTCATATTCCTACTAAAGTGGGGGCTAAATGTACCGTCTTAAAAGTTAGAAGCCATAATTAGATTCTCTATTTGGCCCCATTTTTCTGATTACAAGATTTAATGTCCATTATGCTTGATCCTATCTACCTATCTCCACTTATTATGACATATTTTCTGTCTTCCTGACTTCGCATTTCAATTTGGGTGAATTTTCCTAGGTACATAAAAATCTAGTTGTTATGTTCCCCCATATTTGAGCTCAAATTTGGTTTGTGGCCTCGATGCAATGTTTTGGTGAGAAATTAGGTCTTGTGATCAGCCTGGCTCAATTTTGAATCCTGAAGTGTTTGAGAGGTACATAAACACCCCATCTCTCTTTATCTTGGAGATCAGATCTACATTCAAGTATTTGTCAATCAAGGTGAATTCAATATTTGAAGGCGAGCGATCAAGATTTAACATTTATTCAACAATCCAAGTCAATTTGAAGGAATTCTTCTCTATTATAACAAGTTTCTCTTCTGTGATGGCCAAGTAGAGGAGTTCACAGTCTAGTTAGAATATCCTTTACATATCCACATGCATTCTTCTTTCATAGAAAGTGATTATCAAGCATAACATCATTGAAGATCTAAGAGTGGGGTTCATAGATCCATGCATTTGTGAAGGCATCCTTGATTCCTTTGTGCATTCCAAGCTCAACACCTACAATTCAAGCCACATTCATGTATATTCATGAATATGAACAATTAGTACATCTATTTATGAAGGTATATTCATTTACGAGGGTAAATCAAGCATTTACCTTTACATTTACATACATTCCTTTATGCAGTTTACTTTCATTTTCAAGGTTGATTCATAAATAGGGTTTTGACCAAGGCAAACCCCTTTTCAAAAACTTTTCCCTATTTTTCTGTGTGCAGGAACAAGTGGCACAACTATCAGAACTTTTACGGAAAGATTGAAATCTGATGGAGCAACCTTGAAAGTTTCAGCCAAAATTGCCAGGAACACAGTGACAAAGATATTTTTTTCTCAGGAATAGAATGGCTAGACCATTTTATACCCTACAAATCTGCTTCAAATTCAAACCATAGGTTAGTTCTGCTATTTGGTTTCTGTTTCAAGTCATTAGGGGTTGTCTACTTTGTAAGGAAACTCAGGTGCGGAAACAACTTCCTACACTAATCTCTAAAGGAAAGTATTGTGCAAATTATTTTAAATCCTTACAATTTCAGATTTGTTAACTACTTTAACAATGATATTGTAGCCATATACCATGCATACAAAAAATAGAGAATGACACAATGATTTACCCTGGGGAAAACCTTTTCAGTAAAAAACCCCAGCACTCCAAAACCTGCACAATGTATTATCTTCAACACAACGGTTACAACACACTTGCAGTGCAAGTTCTTTCAGGAGACAATTGACACCCTAAAAAATGCTTATATCATGCGCTTTCCTTTTTAGGACAACTTCCAAAGATAGCAGTATTAGGGTTTTACCATTCTCTGAGAAAATAGGAATTATCCAAGGTTGAGACACCTTATTCCTAACATTCTCCCACTTGTTGAACACCTTGTGAGAGCAATAGGAACATAACATGAACTAACCGCTATAGGCCAAAAGGTCCATAGACTCCGAACACCATCTGAACTTCACAGTGCCTACTGGTTTTGTTAATGCATTTGCAACATTCTTCACAGTATCTACCTTCTCCAAATTTACCTTTCCATCTTCCACCATATCTCTCACAAGGTGAAACTGCACATCAATGTGCTTCGTTCTGGCATGGAAAGTTGGATTCTTCACAAGGAAAATAGCGCTCTGACTGTCACACCAAATAGTAATCTATTCTGCATCAACACCAACATCAGAACACAATCTCCTAAGCCAAATGGATTCCTTACAAGCATGAGTAGTAGCCATGTACTCAGCTTATGTAGTGGACAAAGCAACCACAGGTTGTCACTTACTCATCCAACTGATGGCACCACCAAACATAGTGAACACATAAGCACTGGTGGATCTCCAGCTATTAATATCACCTACCCAATCTAAATCCACAAACCCATGAATACAAACTGAATGCGAAGATCCAGAAGAGTTACCATGGTAACATATGGAGTAATCTGATGTACCCCTCAAATATATAAATACTCGCTTAACTGCATCCCAATGTACCCATCCAGGGTTAGCCATAAACCTACTCAGGACTCCCACTACTTGGGCAATGTCTGGTCTAGTATAGACCATAGCATACATAAGACTGCCAACTGCACTAGCATAAGGTACTCTACTCATGTCCTCCACTTCACTTGGAGATTTTGGACAATCATCTACAGATAACTTTGTTCCCATTGAAACAGGAACACATAGTGGTCTACAATCTGCCATGCTGAACCTATCCAACACAGACTTCACATACTTACTCTAACTCAACCAAAGTTTTCTGTTAGACCCGTCTCTACTAATTTCCATACCCAAGATGTACCTTGCTGCCCCAAGATCTTTCATCTCAAACTGTGCTGACAACTGAGATTTAAAATCATAAATCATACCCTTACCCTTCCCAAACAACAATATATCATCAACATATAATGCAACAATAATAAGGCGATCATTTTCAACTCTGAAATAAACACAATGATCTAATTTTGATCTTACAAGTCCAATTGACAACACAAAGGCATAAAACTTAAGGTACCACATCCTAGGGGATTGCTTCAAACCATATAGAGATTTCTTTAATCTGCAAACTAAGGATTTTTTACCTTTAACAATGTAGTGCTCAGGCTGTGACATGTAAATCTCTTCCTCCAAATCACCATGAAGGAAAGCTGTCTTCACATCCATCTGTTCTATCTCTAAATCATATGATGCAGCAAGAGATAACATAAATCTAATGGATGTCAACTTTGCAATAGGAGAGAATATTTCACCATAATCTATTCCCTCTACCTGTGAATACCCCTTTGCAACCAATCTAGCTTTGTACCTTTCAACACTGCCATCTAAAAAAAATTTCTTCTTGAACACCCATTTACAACCAAAATTTTTTCTCCCTTTAGGCAAAGGTACAAGGTCCCAAGTTTTGTTTTTCTCCAATGAAGCCATCTCATCATCCATAGCCTCAATCTAGGAACCTGCATCTTCCATGCCCAAAGCCTCTTTCA
>MU227691.1:17544-30978 GCA_018584345.1 Thuja plicata | reverse complement strand
CTCAACCATTCATTTCATCCCCAATTCCTATATAATAAACCCTTCATAACCATTTGAAGGATCCAAGATTTGAAGCTCTCATGCGCCATTACTATGTCAGTTTGGTTCTAGCATTCAAGCCATCTTGCGATCACACACCCATTTCAATTAGCAAATTCTTAACGCTTCTTAAGTCATAGATGCTGCCCACACCAATACTGAGCATCAAAAATAGCATTTCGGAAGAAGTAGAGACAGACAATAGAAGCTTCAAGTGCTTCGGGGTTTGCATTCATTTGTTTTCCTTTCTTGTGCTTGCACACTTTATTGGTTATGCTTCAAGTTATTCATTTTAGTAGTATTTGTGTATTGGATTTATATCATTTTTAAAACCTTTGCTACTAACCCTTGCCTTTGGAAAGCTTGGGAACCACGAATATCGAAGGAGGCGTACATTTTGGTGAACCCGACATGAATCAAACAACCCGATTATCTCTTAAAGATGACAAACAAAGTTGATCAACCATGACCGTACGGTCGCAAATCTCAAAATTTGTATTTTTATTGATATCTGTGTTATTTCACAATCGCTGGTATTTTGCCGCAGTTGACGAAATTGTGCCGCAATCTACCTGTTAATACCACAATCGATTATAGGTTTCCACATTTATTTTCTGTCATTTTCTGGGTCTCTGTCTTTTCTACAGTTTGCCGCAATTGATACATTGGTATTGCAATCAGAATAATTGTACTGCAATTGACAGCTCTAGACTGTATTTGACCGATCCCGACTGCAATCGATTGTGCATTACCACAACTGAAAGTTATTTGCCGTAATTGATATTTCTAAGTTGCAGTCACTTGTTATTTATCGCAATTGCTTGTGCATTACCACAATCGTCAGCAAAATTGTGCATCAGGAGAAAAAAATATTTATCTTGCAATCTGAGGATCTGATATTTTCATTATTTTTGTTGCAGGATGACGGGTTCCCACGAATAGGAAGGGTAAGTATCATTCATTGTTTCAAAGTTACATATGCTCTCATTTTGGCAAAAATCCTTTTGATACTAACCTGTTTAAACAAATCAAACTAAAATAAATTCACTTGTCAATTTGGGTTTAAAAAAAATAGTGTTTGTCAAACATTTCACATTTCACACTTCAGATTTGGGCTTAAAATTGACGTGGGGACTAAAATTGAACAAAGGGCAAAAATCTCTAAAATTGGTGCACTAAAATTGAACAAGCAATCAACACCTACTTTTGGGCTTAAAATTGAACATTGGTGCTTGTATGGTGGTGTAGCTTAGTTCACATTTAAAACTTTTAGAGTTTAATCGATTTACCTTGTGTCTGGAGTTTTGGGTGCATTTGCACAAACTGTTAGATTAGAAACCTTTATAATTTTTAGAAAGGCCTGTCTGGGGAATGCGCTTCTTCCTTAGAGAACGACCTTAAATCGGTAATCCTTCCGATTGGTATATAAACAAGGTGCAAACCAAAGTTCTGTCTTATCTAGCCAAGCTCGGGCGAGGTGTGTTGGTAATAGTCTGGATCGGGTGAATATCTCTAAGGAGCCAGCGTGATCAACTAGGCTCTTAAGTGAGTCACACGTACAAACTGATTGAAGAGACACCACGGACCCTTACTACAACCTTGATTAATTAGAGGCCAACCCATTTTACCTCTTAACAGGTACCTTATTATAGTGCAAGGGGTTGCATAATTTCCCCCCAAGATCCCCAACATATGTGTCCCACGGTATTTGTGCAGTAAAAGAGATCTTCACTCCATGGCAACGATACTTGGAAATGGAAAAAACACGGGCACCTACGCCGTGGATCTTTGTGTCGTAGTAGCGTGACAATTGCTATGTGAGCTAACAGACATTCAAGCATTGGGCCTATAATATTGTATTCTGATGCCATTGACCTAGATTAATCTAACTGTTCATTGTTGAGACCTTGTGATAACCTTGCAACTTGAAAAAGTTGTAGAACATAAACATTTTCAGTCTTCATTCTTCAAAACACAGTGTCTGTCGTGCTCGTTCCTTTGATCAGTTTCTGAAAACGTAAAACAAAAGATCCAAGCTATCAAAATGAGTCAAGCGTTTTAAAGTCTAGGGTTGTCAACGTCAATTGTCTTGCAAATTAGAAGCATTGTTCCAAAAATTTCAAAAATTTCAAGCAATGATACCCCTCTTTTAGTCTTTTTGAGACTGTTTCTCATTTACCGCAATTGCCCGCATTGTGCCACAATTGAAGGAAGTCTACCACATTAACTTGTTCATTGCCACAATCATCTTGTTTATTACTGCAATCGGTGATAAACTACTGCAATCAACCATTTACTTTACCGCAATTGACCAGAGATACTTTATTCCTGTTTTGACCTAAAAACCTTGAGAGAACTTTTTATTTGGTGTCCAAAAATAGTGTCTATCCCAGGAAAATGCGAAGAACATTGTGTGAATCTCTAAACATTAAAGATCATCCCTTCTTTGTAAAACATGATAATTGTCAAAAACATTGTTAGTTCGAAAGCTCATACTCGAAATACCTTGATCTCATCATATTAAACATCATCATCTTTATCAAAGTGACTTTGTCTTAGACAGAGGTTGGCAAATCTTATCTTTTATCATCACCACTTTGAGATCAAGCTATATCAAAATCTGTCCTTAGAATTACCCTTGTCCAAAACATAACTTGGATTTCCTTAGAAAGGATTTTCTTCCTTGTTTTCTTTATATCACTTATTTTAGTTACAAAACCTGAACCACACTATGTCTCAAACACCTCATGGAGGGCCTTACACAAGGTCTAAGGCTAGAACGCAACCTGATGAGTCATATATCAATAGATTCCCCACTTGGGAAACAGAGCAAGAGAACAATCTTTTCGTGAACACCAGTTCTGCTCTATTCATTGAACAACCCCGTGGGGCAGCCTTTTTCCAAGATATCACAGAAGCAAAGCTTGAAGATGTGGAGCAAGATGCTTACTCCACAAAAGTAGTTGACGCTGTTGTAGAGAGGAACCCTGAACGTTACTTAGCCATGCTAATAAAGAAGGGAGTCAAACTCCCTGTTGAATTTAGTGTATCAACCATATGGCCCGAAAACCCTCTTGTAGGTCAAAACACTACTCAGCCGCCTCAAATACTGCCTGTTGTGTCTCAAATCTTTCCACCATTGGTATTACCCACATTGACACAGACTATACCCAGTCAAACCAATGACACGACCCAGGCCAACACATCTTCCACTCAAAGCATGACAGGCTCCCAACTAAGTGCACCCATGGTCACTAGTATGCCTCCACCTTTGGTCTCATGGCTAGGACAATCAAGCTCTTATGCTATGCCTTCCATCCCACCAAACACCAACTATTCTAAAACTATGTCGCTACTGCAGTCAATTCACACTAGTCTTGGGATCAACACCTCATGCCCACATGGATCCATCTCTGCAGTTACAACTTACAGTCAATGCCCACCCAAGGCTATATCTTTGCCCATTCTGACATCAATCCAACCTCTGAAACAACAACTCCAGCTTCAGTTGCCTCAGTTCCAAACCCCGCAACAACAACCCCAGCTTCAATTACCTCAATTCCAACCCCCGCAATAGCAACCCCAGCTTCAGTTTCCTCAAATCCCACCCCCGTAACAACAACCTCAGCTTCAGTTGCCTCAAAACCAACCTCAGCAGCAGCAATATCAACCCCAGTTTCAATCACAACAACAAACGCATCAAAACCCACCATGGGCTACTCATGTGCCCCCATTTACAAATCACTCGGTGGGAAATCAATATCAAGTCCCTAGGATGAAATCCTATGTCCCTACTCAAGGGACATAGAGGCGCAGCCTCATACCCACTATAGCATAGAGGAACGCCCTCACACACCAACCTCAATATCAAATGGACATGTTAATGCAACAAATTCAAACCCTTCAAACCCAAATGATGGATATGCAAAATCAGGGGCAAACTAAATCCTACACCGTAGAGGATTTATACCCATACCCCTTTGACCATTCTCTCCACATGTCTTCCTTCCTAAATCACTTCTTGGTACCAAAATTTTACAAATATAGGGGCAGTATCAACCCTATTGAACATATCTGAGAGTTTTTTGCTAGTTGCGTCAAAGTCGCCCATGATGAGACATATCTAATGCGACTGTTCCCACAAAGCTTGGTTGGACCAGAAATGGAATGGTTCTCACATTTACCTCATGGCATTCAGTCTCAGGGTGAACTGGCTAAAAAATTTCATAGCTCACTTCCATCATAACATCGAGCGCAAGGTCAGCATCAAGGACCTTTACGATATCAAATAGAAGGATGGAGAGTCTTTTGTGAAGTTCCTACAGAGATGGAGGAATACAAAAAACTGCATAACATATGATGTGCCTGAACAAGACTTGATAGTCATGTTTGTTGAAAATCTAATTCCAGACATGTCATTCACAACAGAGTTACAGTTAGCTAAAAACTTCACACAACTCATTGAAGGAGGGGTTCATTGTGAGTAGAACTTAGTCAAACAAGGAATCCTTGCAGATCCCACATGAATACAAATAAAAATGCAACAGACAAAGCTAAGTGGTGGAACAAAAACAAAAATGTCACTAGTGATGGTGTCATTGACGTGAAGATAGTCAACTATGCACAACCCAAGGTGTCACTGCAAGGCGTACCTGTGGCCAACCAAAAACCCACAGGGCCCACTCAACAAGTATACACCCAAAACCAACCTCCTCCTATACAAGCGGCCGCTGTGTCAAACAGTCAACAACAAAATCAACAAAAGCAACGAGATTTCACACCATTGGGAGAGCCGACAGAATCAGCTTTACGCAAGTTGATACAATCAAACACTATCACTCTCCTAGAGATCAGGGACTTTGAACAGGATGAAAACAAACCAAGGTGGTATAATGACAAAGATTTCTATGAGTTTCATCAGGTGAAAGGACACAAAATGTCTAACTGTTACCGATTGAAACACGCTATCCAAGATCTGATTGACACAAGGGTCATCGATGTAACAAATACCCAAACCAAAGGAATGACTGATCACACCATCTTCAACGATACCTTTCATGATCACAACAAGGGAAAAGCCTCTGGGTCTGGTGGACAGGCAAAGCAAGTCAACTATACATATGCCAATAGTGATAATGTTATCAATTGCCTCAATCCTTCAGATAGCCATGTGGCTACGATCACTATCAAAGACCAAGGTAAAAAATGTGTTGTAACAATGCATTGCACTAGAGTCATCTTCCAAGGATTACCATCCTCACCTACTGTATCTGCCAATCCTAAAGCGAACTCAGAACCATAGCCAAGCATAGTGGATCAACTAAAGCGCACACCTGCCCAGATCTCCATGTTTGACCTATTGTGCATATCTCCATAGCATAAACTGGCACTTTACCAAGCCCTTTAGAATGCAATTGTCCCAAGGAACATAACACCAGAGAGCTTCCAAACAATGGTTAACTATATAGCTGCTAACAAACATGCCTCATTCATGGACCGTGATGTGCCATTGCATAAACCCCTGCATAATGATCCCTTGCACTTACTTGTCCAGGTCCATAAAAGTGCTATTCGTAGGGTCCTTGTTGATGGTGGAGCTGGGTTAAACATCTGTACTCTAAAGTTAATTAAGAAACTGGGCTATTCATAATCAAGCATCGATGTCACAAGGAGGATAAATATTGAAGCTTATGATGAGGAGGAAAGGTCCTCTAAAGGTATTATCATTCTACCTGTCCGTATCGGTCCAGTGGTCAAAAACACTCCCTTCCAAATCCTAGACCTTGAGTTGGGATACAACATGCTACTAGGGAGACCCTAGATACATGAAATGCAAGCCGTACCTTTGACGTACCATCAATGCATCAAGTTCCCACACTAGGGAGAGGAAATCATCATAGAGGGAGACCCCAATCCTTTCCAATACTGTAATGTTGTCCAAATCAACACTAATAACCAGGTACCCTCAAACCAAGATGCAAGCATCCCATCCTCTTCAGATTCAACTCCAAAGGATGTCACACGGACAATAGGAAAGATAGTCATTAACCAAAACACAAGTGTTCCCTCCTCTTCAGATTAAAATATTTAGGATGTCACAAAGAAAATAGGAAAAATATCCATCATCGACAAAGGTTGTGGTGAGTACATGTATGAAGAGGCTTTCACCATCACGCACATGCCTCAGAGCCTAAGAACTTATGGCATGCCACAACCTATTATTTCAATAGAAACTCCACAACCTATTCTATTCAGATGTCCGCCCACAACCTTTGTCTGATGGGGAGACATAGCGGAAGATAAGCCATTTGAACAAGATATTAGTACATGGTTATACCAAGACCCCCCATAAAAAATTAGGCAAACCCTACCCTTGTTGAACTATGGTAATGGTTATACAATGTTACAAAGATTTGGGTATGATGGTATAACCGGGCTGGGGGCAAGAAAACAAGGCATAATGGAATTATCTCTCCCGCCAACCCAGAGAAACACAAGAGGGTTGGGCTATGGACAACAAAGAACCAGTGTTGTGATCCAAGACATTCAAGTTGATAAGGAACAAATAGAAGAGATGCATCAGGGGAAAAACATAGAACATGTCTTGATAAGCAACATATTAGCACAGTTGTTGCCTGCCGAAGAGGGAACCGCAAAAACCCGAATAGACCTCCACATAGCAATCAACGATAACCAAGGAAGTGAGACATTTGACGACCATTCTATCGAGACCGACTCCCATGAGTATGAGTGGAGATCCCTTCAGGACTTTGAACCATCGATCCCAGATTATTCCCCTCAGTCAGACACTATCATAAACCTAGACGACTTATTTGACCAACTATCCATTGCTGAGAAACCTTGCATAGATAAGAATGTCATTTATCAAACCTCCAAGTGGTGCATCCACATCATAGTCTAGTTTTGTAGGAACCATATTTGTAGTTCCTTTCAGTCAACTAGAGTCAGAAAACCATAAAAGTATTTGTCTTGTACACCTGGAGCTAATAGAGTGGGATCAACAAGGACCCCCTGATTTAGATATCTTCGATAATGATGAGGCTATTGCTGATTTCATGGGACTTAGGGAAGGCATTCCATCAGGAGACCATAAGGCAGGTTTCTCAATAGACCTCAACAGAGCGGCATATTTTGGGGAGGCAACTCCTCTTTCCAGTCCACAAAAGAAAAAAGAACAAAAGAATGACAAAAAGATAAAACAAGACGTATCTTCTAGCAAAAACCTCACTGAGGTGCTAGAAGATGGAAAGAAGGAACTCCTCCCCTTGGCAGAGGAGAAATCAACATTACTAGCAGAAGAAACAGAGGAAGTCAATTTGGGAGATGAAAACAACCCAAAGAACATATACTTGGAAAAATCACTCACCCCCGAGGAGAGAGAATAGTTCATCAGTTTCTTCAAGGCAAGGATGATCAATTTTGTATGGTCCTACTTAGATATGCCAGGGCTAGATCCAGAGCTAGTATTACATCATCTCCCATTGCTACCCAAAGCAAACTTGTCAAGCAGAAGCTGAGAAAGATGCATCCCCATGTTGCATTGCTATTCAAGGTAGAGTTGAAGAAGCTCCTGGATGCTAAGTTCATAAGACCTATACCATATGGAGACTAGATATATAACTTGGTACGAGTTACAAAGCATAGTGGTCAGATATGGATTTGCACAGACTTTAGGGATCTCAACATAGCTTGTACCAAAGATGACTTTCCTTTACCCAACATTGATATGATAATAGATCTAACCGCTGGACATCAAATACTATCACTCACGGATGGCTTTTTAGGGTATAATTAGATAAGGATTGCACCAGAGGACCAACATAAAAAAGATTTCACATGTCCTTGGGGCACTTACTGTTGGAAATTCATGCCATTTGGTCTCAAAAATGCTGGCGTGACATATCAAAGGGCTATGACAACTATATTTCATGATCTCATCCACAAGACAATGGAAGACTCTGTGGATCACATACTAGCCAAGTCAATGCTTCGCAAGGATCATCTACAAGTATTGGGACCAATCTTTGATAGAATGCAAGAATTCAAGGTCCGTTTAGACCCAAAGAAATGTGCATTCGGTGTCACAGCAAGAAAGTTACTGGGGTTCATAGTGTCACATAGAGGAATCAAAGTAGACCCAGCGAAAGTCAAAGCAATATTGGACATGCCTCCACCATCAAACTTGAGGAAACTAAGAGGGTTAAAAGGAAGGCTTCAATCAATCAAGGGCTTCATAGCTCAGCTAGCAGACAAATTCCATCCATTCCAACATCTATTGCACAAAGACATCAAGTTCATATGGATAGAGAAATGCGTACAAGCATTCCAAATATTCAAGGACTACCTTCTCAAGTCTCCTATATTGGTGCCACCAGTCCAAGGTAGACCATTGCTTCTATATATCTCAGTGACAGAGTCAGCATTAGGTGTACTCTTGGCACAATGTGATGATGCAAGTAAAGAGAGGGGCATCAACTATCTAATAAGAACATTGGTTGGATATGAGCTCAACTATATGCCAATTAAAAAGTCATGCCTTGCAGTTGTATTCACTTCCTAGAAGCTGAGACATTATATGTTGAGTCACCAAAAAAAGTTGATTGCATATATTGATCCTTTAAAGTACCTCCTAAGCAAAGCAATGCTTACTAGATGACTGGCGAAGTGGGTAATGATCTTGAGTGAGTTTGACATTGAGTACATAGACAGAAAGGCCATCAAAGGGAAAGTGATCACGGATCAACTAGTAGAGGCACCCATTCAAGACCATCAACCTATTATTTCCAACTTTCCTGATGAATCTATTATGACACTACAACCAGCGATCAAGGTATGGAAACTATATTTTGATGGATCGTGTATGAACCATGGTGCGGGGGAAGGGATAGTGCTTATCACTCCAGAGCATGATACAATCCCAAAGTCTTTCAGACTCAACTTCTCATGCACCAACAACATAGCAGAATATGAAGCACTGGTCATCGATCTAAAGATAGAAATTCAATGGAGAATCAAGAACCTTAAGGTCTTTGGAGACTCACAGATGATCATTAGTCAAGTCAACAATGATTATACGACCAAAGATGAGAATCTCATACCATACAAAGCATAGATGGAAAAACTACGCACCAAGTTCCATTACATCTTCTTCGAGCAAGTCCCACGAGCATACAACAAAGATGCAGATGCGATGGCTACCATAGCATCATTGATTGATATGCCAGGCAACGAAACAAGATTCCAGTTTCTAGTAGAGCAACTCTTGGTGCCATCACATCAAGCATCTATCATAGAATCAGCATGTGTCCTTATTGGTCCTGAAAACCCATGGTACCAAGATGTCTATAACTACCTCCAAAATAGTGTCTTACCCACCAACTTGTCTAGGAACTAGAGAAAGTCCCTCGTCCACCAAGCCTCTAGGTATACCATCCTCTCAACTACTTTATATAGATGAATTCTAGACAGAACACTACTACGATGTCTCACTTCCAAAAAACCCCAGAAAGCTTTGTACAAGGTACATGAAGGAATTTGTGGAACCCACAGAGGTGGAAACAAATTAGCTAAGAAGATCATCTGCATGGGATACTATTGGCCCAAAATAGAGACAAATGCACACAAATATTTACAAAGGTGTAGACAATGTCGGATTCATGGAGACCTCATCCATGCCCCAGCCCAGGAACTAAATCCTATCACATCACCATTGCCATTTTCCATGTGGGGATTTGACCTAGTGGGAAAAATTACACCTTCTTCAGCAAATGGACACAAATACATCATAGGAGCAATAGAGTACTTCACCAAGTGGGTGGAAGCAATTCCTCTCACTTACATAACTGGAAAGAAAATATCAATGTTCATACTTAACCACATTATCTGTCGATACAAGATCCCTCAAACTATCCTAACAGATCATGGTACACCTTTCCAGAAAAAGGATGTTGAAGAGCTATGCGAATAGTTCCATATAAAAAAAGGGTTCTCCTCATTTTATTACCCTCAAGGGAACAGCCAAGCCGAAGCTACAAACAAGACAATCTTGAAAATCTTGAAGAAAATAGTGAACGAATCAGGGCGAGACTGACATTTACAACTTAGTAGTGTGAGAGCACCTACAGGAGTCACTCCTTTCTCCCTAGTCTATGGATCAGCGGTAGTATTACCCCTTGAAGTGGAAATCCCATCCCTAAGGATATCATTGAAGAACCTAGTTTCAGATGAAGACTACAGAGTAGCAAGGCTTAGTGAACTAGAGTTACTGGATGAAAGAAGACAACATGCCTTCAACCACTTCCAAGGCTATCAGAATCTCCTTAGAAGGAACTATCATAAGAAGGTGAAGCCACAAAAATTTGAGGTAGGAGACCTTGTCCTCTTGGAAAATCAAAAGAATCAAACAGAGCAAGTCAAACCTGGAAAGTTCAAGCCTAACTGGCTAGGACCATTTGTCATTGTCAGCTCTACTTAGAGTGGTGCATTCATACTAGCGACACTAGAAGGAGATCAGCTCCCCGGATACATAAAAAATATGCATCTCAAGAGCTTCTACCCTTGAGGTCTCTATGATTAAGGCACCTATCTACATATCCAAAAAATACCAAAAAAATCAGAAAAATGCAAAATGTTACCTTGGTGAAAACCTGGCAAACAGGCGCTTGGGCGACAAAAAAATAAAATCAAAAAAGCAAAAAATTAAAGAGAAGCAAAATATCTCTCTCAGTGAAAACCTGGCAATCGGGTGCTATTGAGTACATACCTTGGTGAAAACCTGGCAAATAGGCGCCAAGTGTTCAAATCCAGCTTCACCATCAATAAGCTCCAAAATCAAAAAGCTTGAGCACACTTCACATGCAAGACTGACTACCCAAGCTATATCCAAAAGAACAGTCCCCTCTGAGCACCAATCACTTATCCATGCTTAGTACAGGTCCACCAGACTAGGGGGCGATTCAAATGTCCTGAAAAAATCCCAAAAAATCAGAAAACTCATCAAAAATCCTAAAAAGATCTAAAATCAAGAGAAAATCAATCTTCATAAAAAATATTTGAAAAATTGCAAAATCCCAAGCAATAAAGCCAACTTGGTTATCCAGAGAGCAAAGGGTGATCACGCCCAGTCAATCAATGTCACAATCATGAGCTTTGTGAATCACCATTGGGCTCATCTGACACCACTTTATCAATTTATCAAATCAATCAGCAAGCAACTGGCGACCAAGCCAATCTATCAATTGTCACAATCATGAGCTTTGCAAACTAGCATGGGGCCCATCTGACACAGCTTGATCAGCTGCCAACATGATCACAATCAATCAATCAATCATATCAATTGTCTTACACAGTGATGGATATGATTAAACCAGACAGGTCAATCTTATATGAGTAATCTATTACTGAAACCAAACACAATCAAGCAATCAAGCCAATCAAGCCTATCCAAAGAGTCGAGCCAATCAAGAGAATCCAAATGCATCAAGGAACCATCCAAAAATGTTGACTAGGTCAGTCAAGTCGGCCAGATGTCAGTCTATATTTTGCGGTTACGTTCTTACGCTACTCCAGGATCCACCATGTGAGGAGAGTAGCTATGATAGATCATGACTTATTTTCTTTGATTGCTGTCTATTGAATGTTCACTTCGATTTTAGGGCCATGATGATTTAGGATAAATGCGGTAGGCACTATCACTTATATGGTAGCCACGCAGTTCCACGATTTGAGCTTAACCCTAGGAAAGAATTGGACATTCCTTCACTTTTATTTTGTTTGTTTGGTTTATAGAATCAAGAGCTCGCAGTGCTATTCAGATGGACTCTAAGTGCTTTGGAGTTCTATCTTGGTTTCTATGGTCTTTCCCTTTATGTTTCAAACAAGAGCTCATGATTCTATCTAGATGGATTCTAGGGGCATAGGAATTCTATCTTGTTTGCTTGGCTTTCCCTTTTGAAAATCAAGAGCTCGCGGTGTTATCCAGATGGACTCTGGGTGCATAGGAGTTCTATATTGGTTTATTTGATTTAGTTAATTCAAAGGACAAAGCAGTATCTAGATGGTCAATATCTGGGTGCTTTTGGTTCTCTTTGTTTTCAAATAGGGAACATAGGTGAACCCAGATGGTCAATATTTGGGTGCACAGGGTTCTCTTTCTATTCAATCTCTCTACTCCTTCCGCTATCAAGAGGTCATGGCGGTACCCAGGTGGTATGTGATCTAGATCATTCGATGCTCTTTGGAATTTCAAAAAATACAAAAAAAGATGCAATGATGACAAATATTAGAAACAGGGGCAGCAACTTGGGACACTCATCCTTTCTATCAAATCATATCTATCAAAAATACAAAAAGAAAAATCCTTTCTACCATTCCATTCTATTAAATCAATCTCAGAGAACATCTATCAAAACTAACTTCTTTCTAATTACAGATGCATTACTCAGATATTTTGTGGATAATAGATTGCATTCATTCCATTTAAGTGCATCAGAAAATGAAAAAAACAACATAGTAGTTGCATACATGGTAAATCATAAATCACATGCATCCAAAAACATGTCATATAAACATGCATTTCATTTCCACCATCCTGCATATACATGTCAGTATCATAGGAAAAGTAAATCATCCATATATGAGTCTGCATAATAGAATCATATTACATATACATCCCATCATCTAAACCACCAAATCATGTAGAATCATACATATAGCAAGTAAACCAATGCACGTCATATCAAAACACTAGCTGCATCTCATATAAATCAAACTATCTCAGTACAATGTATGGTTGAAAGTCTGAAGAATAGAAGGTAATCAACATATATATCAATAAATACTAGTATGTCGAGATACAAAAATGGATACTACTCAGAGTATATCAAATGACATCACTACAAAAATGGTACATGATACATAAATGGGATCAACATGTGCTACCCCCACCCTTGCCAGGAGGTGGACGAGGGGGTGGCATATCAGAAGATGGTCTCTGGGATGAACCAAGAGCTCCAATACCACTGCTATGTGATCCCTGAGCTCTACTAGACCTTTGAGAGGCTGTATAACTAGGCACTCTCTGCTATGTAGGAACTACACCCTCATAGTGGCGCCTCTAATACTCAATCTCTCTCTGTGCATCACGACCGGATCTATAGTATTGGTCTAGAACTTCTCGATGAGAGGCATCCTGTACACTATCAATGAAAGAACAAACCTCAGCTCAAGCCTATCACTCTCTAGCCTCACCAGTTGCCACTCTAACCTCCAAAGCAATGGCACGTGCATCAGATGAAGCAAGCCAGGCCTGAAGATCATGTACCTACTGGGTGAGACACTCCAACTATGAGGGATCATCCTCCATACCACCCATGA
>MU227691.1:4887-17494 GCA_018584345.1 Thuja plicata | reverse complement strand
CAGTTGCCACTCTAACCTCCAAAGCAATGGCACGTGCATCAGATGAAGCAAGCCAGGCCTGAAGATCATGTACCTACTGGGTGAGACACTCCAACTATGAGGGATCATCCTCCATACCACCCATGACTACATCCATATATCCCTCCTCAGCCCTCTCCCCCAATCCACCACCATCACTATCTGAGCTCTCGCCTGTACTGCTGCTAGTGCTGCCACTATCAGTCGATAAACCAGTCTCTGCACTTTTCTCATCTAGAGCCTCCACGTCTATGTCACCAATCTCAATATCCACATCCTCAATAACTACCCTGTCCTCCTCTCTCGAAGCCAAAACAACACCTGTCCGCTGGCAAACTCTTCGCACCAACTGGGGTGCCTCCTCCTCCATAGCCTCCTCATCCTCTAGAATGGTGCTCAAACCAACTCTCGGACCACTAGTCTGACCGCCACTCCGGCCACCTCTGGTTCTCACTCCACCACCAGCACCCCTAGGACCAGGATCATCTCCGCCATCATCTCCCCTCCCCCGTCCTNCTCCCCCCATCCCTACCTCCATCACGACCTCCAAGTCTACCTCCACCTCGACCACCGTCCCTCCCTCCATCCCGACCTCCCCTCCCTCACTGTACCCATCGGGCCCTCCTCATAATAGTCTGAGAAACAGGACGAGAGACATCTGTCAATACCACTGGCCGGGCCTGCATCCAATGAGAATCATACTACGGGGTGGTGCCTGCAAAAGGTCAAATTCAAGTATCAACACCACAACAAAGCAAGACAAGGGTATAATAGAGCAGATGACCAAGTACAGAAAGTAGTAAGGAAATTACATCAACGATAAGAAAACAAGAAAAACCTGCATCTACAGTAGTCGAACGCCATGTCCATGCAAAAGGAAGTAAACCTCCAAACTCAGTCTGGGCAGCATCAAGTGATACTACACCACCGCAGACAGTAGAGTCCCTCAACCTCTGAGCAAAGTAAGCATAAGAATCAGACACATCCTGCCACTCTCCGAACTGACACAAAACCCTATTAGTGTTGTGAAAGTCAATCATATGAATATGCTCAGTAACATGTCCAATCAGGTATCTCTGCTAGTGACAGAAAGTAAGATGAATGTCCTCTCCATCCCAGATAGAGCAATCTCTATAGGGCCTCCAAATAAAGTAAGGAATCATGTCCAACTATTGCTGCCAGAATGTCAAATGACCTATATGATTCTGAACAATAGCTCCATCATACATATAAACATATGGCCTATCAGTAGGAAGAGCACATGTACCAAAAGGATGACATACAACAATATGCTCCCACGCCCATATCTGCAGGAGGGTCACACCACAGCCGAGCGACTTACCATTAAGGTAAGCCGCATAGAACATATGAAACTGCATGTGAGCCAACATGCAAGGCCCCCAAGCATAAACAGTATGGTCCCTGACCATACTCTGCAAAATGGTACCGAAGCTGACAGAAAATCTACGCTGTCAACGGTCAAGGCATAAAATGCCACAAATCAGACTACCTAGTAGTGTGTAAGGAAACTCAGGTGCGGAAATAACTTCCTACACTAATCTCTATAGGAAAGTATTGTGCAAATTCTTTTAAATCCTTACAATTTCAGATTCGTTAACTACTTTAACAATGATATTGCAGCCACATACCATGCATAYAGAAAATAGAGAATGACACAATGATTTACCCTAGGGAAAACCTTTTGGTAAAAAACCCCAGCACTCCAAAACCTGCACAATGTATTATCTTCAACACAACGGTTACAACACACTTGCAATGCAAGTTCTTTCAGGAGACAATCGACACTCCAAGACAAATTTAGTAGCACCAGATCATACCAACAATACACTCTTTTCGTGTCCTTTCCTATAACCCTAAAAAAAACTTATATCATGCGCTTTCCTTTTTAGGGCAACTTCCAAGGATAGCCGTATTAGGGTTTTACTATTCTCCGAGAAAATAGGAACCCTAAAATTTTTTTTAGAACCCCACGATTGTGGAAGAGTGTAAAGTACTCAACTTTATCAGTTGCCACATGTCTTGCATGTCTTCACCTGTCATTGAAATCTCCTAGAAATAGCTCTTACGTGTCATAGGAATCCGTCATAACCGTTTCAGCCATGATCTCCTTACACACAATTCAAGATGCTGACACATCAAGTGGAGTGACACATCAACATGCCAACTAGACATGTACACTCACACTTAATTACATTATTTGCAAGAAAATACATTTTACAAAACAAATAATAAAAATAGGAATTATCCAAGGTTGAGACACCTTATTCCTAACAAGGTGGACAATATGTCGAGGCCCAAACCAAATCTAGACCATGGTATATCATATGCATTGGATAACCCAAGCTGATCTCGGGGCAATCCAAATAGCTCAGTCAAGGAAACAATCCCAGAATGGGTGGAATACTCCACAAGCGCACCCTGGATAGGAAGCTGGAGGATGTGGCATACGTCCTCCAGTGTGACAGTACACTCACCAATGGGTAACCAGAAAGTGCATGTCTCAGAATGCCACCGCTCTACAAGAGTGGAGATCAGACCCCTATTGGTCGTAATCTTGGGCATATAGAAAATCCAGTACAATCCTATGTCTCTAAGCACTGTCCTCTCATCCTTAGAGAGCTAAAATCTGTAAACAAGACCCGCCGGTCTCAACTCACGACAGCGCAGAATCCGCCTGGTGAACTACACAGAAATAAATCAAAAAAATATCAGTTTCAGTCATTAAGGGAAGTAATAGAAGCAAGAAATAGTAGATACGACACAAAGAAATCAAGCAAACAGTGCTAAAAAAGCAATTGCGGTAATAAAACCCTACAACTGCGGCATTTTTATGCAATTGCGAAACAAAACATGCAAATGCGGCACACAAACATCAATTGTAGCATGTAACATAGTCAAGTGTGGTACACTTATCAATTGCATTTTCTAACCGGCAATTGCGGCATTTAAATGACAATTACGGCAAAATCGCGGCCGATTGCGGCACAACATGAAAATTTTCAAAAAAGGACAAATTTTGAAAGTAATAAATGAAGACATTAATGACATGCAAAGTGATAAAACTCACCGAATGTCCTGAGCTAGCTGGTCTACGATATGTCCGGACTCGGTCAGATATGTGTGTCACGCTAGGTAGGCCCGCCATCGCACGAAAATAGGAGAAAAAAAGAGAAAACTAAAGCGAAACTCACCAAGATCTCCGAAGCTCAAGAAGGCGATGTGACAAATGAATGACCCTCTTGGCTACTTATAAGGAAATTTTAAAACCCTAATTTCTCATAATAGTCAGAAATTTCTTCCCTGTCCCCAGAAACTTTGATGGTCAATAACAGGGGCATAATTAAACATTTTTCAAATCAGTCAACCACCCAGATTCGAAAATTGCAGTTTCAACAAATTAATGCTCATGTCGTGATTTTTTGCTCAAATTTGTTGAGGGGGCATAAATACACCAACTATCGCTGGGGCAGAATCAAAATCAGAGAATCTTTGACACACTGCGACAAGTCACATCGCATCAAAGAGGGGCAAATGTAGACACCCGAAAACTGACAGGTTTGCAACTTTACATTAAAAACACTAATTTTCATCTATTAATTAATAGTTTTTTAATTATTGATTAATCATCTATTTTCCTCTAAATTCATTCCCCAAATCATCTAATCAAATTCTCAAAATTAATTAAATAATTAATTTTATTTAATTAATTAACCTTAATTGATTAATTACCATTAATTAATTAATTAAACTCAATTTCCTATAGTTTGAATTCAAATATTTAAATTTACTAATTAAATTCTTCCAATTAAATTAATTTTAGTTAAATTAATTTAATTTCATCAATTAAAACAATTCTAAATAAAAAAGAATTCAATTATCTCACATGTTGAAAACATTAATTAAATAAATGGATTAAATATTCATTTATCTTCAAAGAGATATTCCAATCAGATCACATGGGTTACTCCACCCATCTCTCTAGTCCACATGGGTAACTTCACCCACCTCTCCAGTCCACATGGGTAACTTCACCCACCTCTTTAGTTCAAAAAGGTAACTCACAATTTGCTCTTCATTCAACCAAACTCTATCTCCTCTTTACCAGTTGAAGAGGTGGATTTTACTGATGGCTTCTCCAGTTCCCTTTGATCTCAACCGTTCATCTCCCTATCTCTAGGATTGATCTCAACCGTTTATTTCATCCCCAATTCCTATATAATAAACCCTTCATAACCATTTGAAGGATCCAGGATTTCAAGCTCTCGTGTGCCATTACTATGTCAGTTTGGTTCTAGCATTCAAGCCATCTTGTGATCACACACCCGTTTCAATTAGCAAATTATCGACGCTTCTCAAGTCATAGATGTTGCCCACACCAATACTGAGCATCAAAAACAACATTTCAGAATGAGTAGAGAGAGACAATAGAAGCTTCAAGTGCTTCGGGGTTTGCATTCATTTGTTTTCCTTTCTTGTGCTTGCACATTTTATTGGTTATACTTCAAGTTATTCGTTTTAGTAGTATTTGTGTATTGGATTTATATCATTTTAAAAACCTTTGCTACTAACCCTTGCCTTTGGAAAGCTTGGGAACCATGAATCACGAAGAAGGAGGCGTACAGTATGCTCTAAAGGGAGAAGATAAGTTGAAAAGAAAACATCAAGGTGGATACCAGGGGAAGGATAAACAGGATCACTCGGTCAAGGATAAGCCAACTGCTGAAGATGAACCAAAACCCGTTGAGCCGAGGAAGAGGATAGGTGAGGTTTCCTTTAAGGGTACTTGTTTTCATTGTGGTGAAGGACATAGAGCTTTTGAATGTTCCCACAAGACTGGCGATCGAAGAGATGTTGTGGTGAATGCGACTGAAGACTTGGTGAATGAACCTGAACAAGGAGGAGACAGTTTGTTGGCTTGACAAAAACTGTTTGGTAAGAGAGTATTGGAACCTTGTCAAAGGAGTAACCTGTTCAGGACTCCTTGTAAGTCTGCTGGCAAAATCTACAATGTGATTTTCCTTATAGGATTGGTTGGTTGCAAGATGTACATGCTTTGGAAGGTCGGGAGCAATGTCTTGTTGACTTTCAGATTAGCCAGTATAAGGATCAAGTGTTGTGTGATATTGTGGACATGAGTAGTTGTCACATATTTCTCGATAGACCTTGGCAGTATGATTACAGGGATGTGCATGATTGTGTGAAGAATGTGTTTTATGTTGAGAATGATGGCAAGAAGTTTTCACTGATGCCTTTGCAGAATGAAGAACTCGGTAGGAGGAACCTGAGCTTTGGGAGCCGAGTTGAGTTGAAGGATTCTGAAAGGTTTAGAGATCAGTATGAAGAACATACCTATGAGGTGTCAAGGAAAGACTTGAGAAGGCAAAGAAAGAAAAAGTGGATCCAGGGTAAGAGTGTTGAAGACTTGGAGGATATGTATGTGAAGAACCAGTTCGGGGTTTATGTGTTGAATCTCGTAAGATGTTCTTCTAGCCTGTAAGAAAATTTTTTTGCACCTAGGGTGTCTGATGCAGGAGCATCCTGGGGTAGCTGGAAATCTTGCATTTTGGGTGATTTGGCCTTAGTGTTGGAGAACTCAGTTGGTATGGTGTTGCTCGGTTGCAGTGTTGGCAGAGGAACTTGGTCGCTGAAGGGAGGCTCGGTCGCTTGACAAAATCTGGTGCTTGACATGTGTTGTGTCTCAATGATGCCTATGGAGCTCAGTCATCGTGCTTTCTCAATGATGCTTGGCTTGCTCAACATGTGTTGGTTGCTGAATCTCGACAGTTTTTTGACACTTGACAGTTTGGCTTTCCGACTGGTGTTCTGGTAGATCTGGGAGGCCGACTTGATGCATTTAAATCATGTAGCGTGTGATCATGACGTGGATCGATCATGGGGATATGTGTGGACCTATTTGGGTCTTGGATCTTTATCCTATGTCATTTAATATTTTTTTGCAGGCCGACTTGTGGCTTGAATATGTATTTAATGTAAGAGTTTATTTGATTAGTAATTTGCAACAGGCCGACTTGTGGTCATGCTAGTATATAAGGAGGTTTGGGGTAGAGTGTTGGGAGACCAAGTAAGTTGTAAGTTGGTAGATTAGAGGAGATCAAATTTGAGGATCTGAGTATTGGATCTGAATTTGGTGGAAGATACCTTGGTGGGCTAGTAGCATGTTGGCTTAGGAAACAAGAAGGTTGCTTGGTGGCTTGAGAGCACAAGTTTAGATTCTGTCTTAGAGTTCCAACCAGGTTGTTATGTGTGGTGTGTCACAGATTTAGACTAGTTAAGGAGGTGATCTGAAACTTGCAGAAGATCTGTGCTAGATCTTCAATTTACATCTTTGTAACTGGAAGTAACTGGGAAGGCCTTACAGCCTGATGTGTTGAATGTAATTGTTGTTTATGGTAATAGATCTCATTGTGGATTGTATTTTTTTGTTGTTGGTTGTTTCCGTTGTTGTTGCTTTGGGCTGCTAGTTTGGATAGTCCAGTCTTGGACCCTCCAACCTGCATCCCGTCAGCGACCGAGTTCCTCGACCAACACTGCAACTGAGCAACACCATACCAACCAAGTTCTCAAACACTAGGGTCAAAGCACCCAACATGCAGGATTTCCAACTACCCCAGGATGCTCCTGCATCAATTATATATGTTATAACTTACGATGTGTGTAATGAAGACTATAGAAATAAACATTGAAGAAATAATTACAATGTCCACAAGTGACCAAAATAGGTTAACAAAACTGAAGAGCATATCCAAGCCCCATACAAATATGTTATGAACAAAAGTGCACTCTAATTCTAAAACTCTTCCAAATTGAGAGGAGTTAACACACAAAAAATTCTTATTGGGATTATCTATGTGGTCCAAACGTTATTTGTTTGGCTTGGCCATGTTCAATTGTAAGTAATTAACATTTCTCAAGTGGTCAAATTTCTACGTCGATAACAAAAAGCACGATCTTAGTCAGAATTTTGTCTATACCTGGCAACATTCCCTTCTAATTTTCTATATGTTGTTCCAAGTTATGCAAATTATTATAAGACTGTGTAGTCTAACTAATTGTTAACTTATTTTATTTTGGTAATCTTGGGTTGTGATATTGACCACCTGAATGTGGTGTGTGATAAACTTGTATTGCATTTTTAATATTTGTCAACATGGGTTATGTTGGAAATTGTCGAGCATACTTACACTAGAACCTTGCCAAACATCTACTGCATTTGTGTGCCACTTTATTGTGGCAATGAAGATTTGAATCCAAGTCACTCTCTTACAAGAAACTACCATGGCCATTAAACAACTTCTTGGATTTCCAGTCTCATTGCTAATTACTTATGTTTGCAATTGTTTTCTTCTTGTATGTGTTATATGCTCTTGGTGTAGTCTCCTCCATAGAGGGATTGGGGTCTCTTCTCCATTATCCCTCTCTCTTCTTGTGCATGATCATTAAGAAGAGGTTCTTCCACTATATTGGATCTTATATCCTTTCTCTCTTTGATGTCCACCATTATTTTGTTATGCTTTTTTCTCACTAGACTATGTCATGCCATGAAACACAAGCTTTGTTTGTATATGAAAGGAAAAGAAAAGTAAACGTTTGCATGGGTACAGGTGGCAAAAAATAAAGACGATGGGTTTCAATTAGTTTTCTTTTCATTGCCAATGTATCTACACTTACAATTTGGTAAATGGGCCCATGAGAGACAATAAGATGCATGGTAATCATTTTGTACTAACATCTCAATTGAGGGCTGAAATCTCGGTCCTGGTGGCCTTAACATCTTAGACAATCAACACATTCTAGGGCTGAATAAAGTTGTGTTATTTAAACATTAGACCATTCATAATATCTACTCTTTTAAGTATTTAAACATTGGACCATTCATAATATCTACTCTTTTAAGAAATCAAAGAGATTTAAAATGTTATCTTAGGAGTGTAATACTTAAAGTCCGCAAGGATAGAATCTTGATTCATCAGAATTATTTATTTATTTTATATAAATAAATAAGGAGGAGCTTAGGCATTAGAATTAGGATCATAATATTTCAACACATCCTACCACTCCTCTAACAAACCAAGGAGGTGCTTAGGCATTAGAATTATCCAACACTTGATGGACAAATGAGTTTACAGATTAAAATTATCTTATACTTGATAAACAAATGTGTAATCTCAAATTGTCACCATGATCTAGCCTAAATGTCAATTTAAAAAAAAAATAAAATCTTATAAATTAGATCTAATAAAGGGCATTTAAAAGATGCAATAATGGTCCCAAATTTGACCTAATTTGATCATACAAGACCTTGAATTGATGAAAAATAAGTTATCTTAATAGAGCTTAGTTATGAAAAATGGAATTAACTTATTAAAAAAATTCAAAATATAAAGAAATTTACATTTATATAAAGTTTTAGAGCAAATAGAAGGTGGGTCAAATATGTGGAATACTAATGACCATGATGCACAAATATCTTCCTCTCAAATTTCTATCAAATTATAACGGAATATTATGGATGTCCTCCTAATTATACATATACCAACCATTTGTCTTGAAGTTTTTAACAATCATAAAATATAAAAAGCTAATATGAAGAGTTAAGTAAACAAAGAATATGGTGTGCTAGGGTAATAAGGAAAATGTGAAGTGAAAAAATAATTCCTTGATGGGGAAGTGAAACAAAATATAAAAGACGAAATGAAGGTGTGTTATATCTTAATATTATAAATCAAGTATTTGTGTTATGTTTAATCTTAATATTTTTATTTATTAATTTGTTATTTTCGTAGCTGACTTAATTAAGATGAAAGATAGTGGTCTTATATAAACATGTCTATAAATATAGAAGAGAAATGCTCTCTCAAATACTCAAAAGTTTATTTATATTATTATTATAGATCACACCCTCTAAGTAGATGTCAAATATTAAAAATATTTAACATTTATATGTATAATGATATAAAAATTGTAGGAATGAGCAACACATTTTAATTTTTTTAAAAAAACCAATCAATTCAAAAGACAAACCAAATCAAACAAGTTAACTCAATATATGGATAAAATCATAAAATACTAATTACTGACTATGTATGTTCTATACATATATAAAATTATATCTTATAACATCAACTTTTATCGTTTTCTATCGACATAACCCTTGCATCTCTTTCTGATGCAAGTGCTAGTATATTATTACATATGAGACATCCTATCAAGGCAAATATAGAACTAAATGAGAAAGGGCATGGATATGCAAATTTTACCATTGATTTTGGACAAAAATAAAATAATTTACATAAATAATTAGTCTATATAAATAAATAAAATTATTGAGCATATACTAACACAGATTAGCTTTAGCTAGGATTTGATAATTCTAATAACTAACTAGAAATTAAATATGAGGGGTTAGAGTACTTAATTTTAGAATTGGTTATGGATGAATGCTGCTAATGATGTGTGGAAATGATTTGTTAGTTCCGAACTTTACGACCTTGATATGCTAAATGTCTCAAAATTAGGATTGTCCCTAAAAAATTCAATCTAATATGTCATGAGTTGGACCCTAAGTACTACACATTCAAACTCTAATGCATGGATCCAAATTGACAAAAAGTGGGCTTTTAAAACTTGTTGGCTTTTATATCTAATGTTTGATAAGCTTGCAAGGTCTATGGCGTATATAAACACTTGGAGAAATCTTGAGGTATGCATACCAATGTTTTGAGGTATGTGTGAAGGTGGATGGAGAATAAAGAGATAAATAACAAATGTGTAGGAACAAGTGTATGTGATTTTATAATTATGTGTTTATATAAGAGGTATAAGACAAATTTAGCACAAGAGCACCTGTGGATATGTCTTCCACAAGAAGATGCACAATACTAACTAAAAATGTCAATAGTATACAAATGTCATCATTGCAAAGATAATTCCAATTCATTTTTTTATTTTTTAAATAAATTTAATCACATAATTCAATAAACGTTTTGTTGAAATCAATTTCATATTGAATTAAAAAATTGATATACAATAATATACATTGAAACATATCATAATGTTTGTCATAACATCGAGTCAATTATCTTTTAAACTATCTTTGACCATGTAAATATTAAAAACATTCTATTCTTCTATATTTTTATATATAGACTACTCAATATACAAAACATCCTCAAAACTCTTACTCAATATTTTCAAGTTCTCTATTTGAGTTATGAGACAACTTTATTACAAGAGCACTTGTCAATGTCTTTTACAAAAATATGCACAATATTAACTAAAAAATAATATTAGTATACAAATTTGAAATTTGATATATGCAATAACATATTGAAATATATAACAATATTTATCACCATAACATCAATTTCTTATTGAATCCAAAAATGTCATCATAACATTGAGTCAATTATCTTCTAAACTATCTTTGATTATATAACTAACATACTTATATTATTCAACAAAAAATTATGTAAAATACGCCGAGAGATATCAAATTTCAAGATATACCTAAATAACATTCCCATCTCAACTTATAAGACAATAAAATAAACGTGAATATTTTTTAAAAAGTCAAATGTTTACAATGAAATTGGTTTCCACTCTGACTTGAACATTAAAAATATTAAATTTTTCTATTTTAATGTAGATTATCCAAAATATCCTCATACTCATACTCATACATAGTCATAGTCATAGTCATGGTCATAGTCATAGTCATAGTCATAGTCCTCAAATTATTAAAAAAAATAAAAAAAATTGACATAAAATACTCTAACTATATAGTATATATACATATACACATGAATACTAGTAGTAAGAGACCCCACAATAAAAGTGGCCCTCAACGACCAACATGATGGTTGATTGCATCCCGCGAAGAGGAAAGGAGTGCAGAGCCATTTAGGGCTTTGAAGCGAGGGTTTGAAGCGTACCGAGAATGGCGGTCAATACAGAGCTCCATTTGCTCACAAATTCGGATTCAGAACGGCCAGGGATCGGTTCAATCTCGAAACTCCATTTCACTGCACATGATCCATCTTCTCTCTCCGTTACCTGAAATGTGGCTTCATAACCTTTGAAACCCTCGATGTTGATATCGATGACAGAGTAAGTGTAGGAATGGTTAATGCAGTCCATTGAAATGAGCTTTTCCTTGGCCCTCAAAATTCCATCGCCTGAGGATGACGATTTCGATGCGCTGCAAACGTAGCGCACGCAGCCGGGAGCCTGGTCGGGCGTTCCTTCCACTCTTTCGCAGACGAGGAGAGCAGGGTGCCATCTTTTCATTCCACAGAAATCGCTCGCAATTTCCCACACGCGCTCCAGCGGTGCCGCCATCACCATTTCTGCATAGCCCTGCCATTTGCAGATTTCCATTTATCAGGGGAGGAGACGAGAAAACCCTAGCGCCAGAAAAACCCTAGTCCAAACTGGAGCCTTGGAAAGCTTCGATGGTGGAGAGAGTATATGTTGGGGGCGTGCGCGCTTCAATTGGCGGATGTGTAAGTAAGAGATTAATTAATTTTGTTTTGTAGGCCATGATATGAGGCAATGGATATGGGGCACAATATTTGCACCGGCCCTCATCCTCATGTCTGCAGTACGGTGTCCGTAATTTCTAATTTCTTCTGCCCGCTCAGCTTAATATCTTCTGTACAGTACGTGCTGTCATAAAAATTAAATATTTTTAAAAGTGCCAGTCATATCTCCTCTTTAATTAATATTAATTATTAGTTTATATTGTTATTATTTAATAAAAATTAAATATTATAATAAAACAATATTCTTTTTATTTTAATAATCTCATCTTTTATTTATTTTAATAATGGAAATTTATTTTTTACATTTTTTTGTTAATTAATAAATTATAAAATTGACGAAAGCAATTTTTAAATAGATTATTAAATAAATTAATAATGGAAATTTATTTTTTACATTTTTTTGTTAATTAATAAATTATAAAATTGACGAAAGCAATTTTTAAATAGATTATTAAATAAATTAATAATATAGCAATTTTGAAGATTTAAAGATTAAAAACCAAACAAGTTTTGTAGATACTTTTGTCATATTTGTTTAATAATATATTTATATTTATTATATAATTCAATCAACTATGTATATCATTCATTTAATTAAGTGTTCAGCAAAATATGATTTAAAATATTTTATCTCAAATAACATAAATGATAATATGAAATGAATAAAAGTCTATTAGGAATTTCTTATGGTCTGTTGGCAGAGGATCAAAAAAACTTCATGTTGTTAAGTGGCAATGGTGTCATACGGACAGCCTCCTTGGGGGGTTGGGCTTGAAAGATCTTAGGACTCAAGGGGTGGCTCTTGCCACCAAGTGGATCTTCCACTCTATGGAGGGTGATTCCCCATGGAAAATCCTCATTAGAAACAACATTGAATTGTGTTTCCCTAAGCATGCTAAAACTTGGAAAGGCCTGCCCCTCGCTGATCTGATCATGGGGAACTTTCCCATTAAGGTCCATGGCTCTGCTGTCTTTTGCTCCATTTGGAAAGCTTGGGAACAAGTTAG
>MU227690.1:3778947-3803105 GCA_018584345.1 Thuja plicata | reverse complement strand
CCTTGTCTCACTGGTTTTCTGTCATATTTAAGATTATGATTTGTATGGTTAAATCCTGTATATGATTATGCTTGATCATTTACAAGGTATTTTATAAGCTTGTTCAATAGAAATACATGACAAATCAGTGTCCACATCAACAAATACTGTGTTAACAGCCATCATTAAAGGTAAAACCTGCCTGAGTAGTTGTGGAACTCAAAAATGAAGAAGGACCTTATCTAGTCCTTAGCAATTAGGCTTTTCTTGTCTCTGAATCAGAAGTAAAGGCACAGGATTCACATAGACATTTCAAGCATTGTGATTCATACAAGAAAAATCCCTAACAAAACTCACCACCATCCTCATTCAAAGTAGTGCTTAAGAAACTGACCATTGATAGGAAATTTGATGGCTTCTTTGGTCATAGTGTTGAGGTGATAAGTGTTTGCCCCACAGATCTCAGATATTAGATATGGTCCAAGCCAGAGCCATTGAAACTTAGTGTGCTTGCCTTTCTTTTCTCGAGCCTTGTCCCACAAGAGGACCAAGTCTGAAATCTGAAAGGCCTTATACTAGGCTCTTTGGTCAAACCATCTTTTTACTACTGCTTGATGACACGTGAAATGTTCAAGGGTTGCATCTCTTTGTTCCTCCATTCGTACCAGATTCAGGAGTCAAACTTCCATGATGTTGTCCCAGTTGCTGAATTACTGCATAAATTGTAAAACTGAGATTTGTAGGTTGATGGGGAATACTGGATTCTGGCCATAGACTCGGTGAAATGGGGGTGTTCCTAGTGCTGCCTTTATTTGGATGTGATCCGCCCAAAGAGAGAATCTAATCTTTTGGTGCCAGTCCCAGGGGTTCCATTCCAATAGGTGTTTGATCACTTCAAGTAAATTTTTGTTGGTTGATTCAACAACACCATTTCCTTGGGGGTAATAGTTGCTGGAAAACTTCAGAGTTATCTCTCTATCGTAGGTCCATTCGAGTAATTGTGCCAAAGAAAATGCCATACCATTGTCACATACTATAGCAAAGGGCATTCTGAATCTTGTGATGATGTTTTCTTCCAAGAATTTTATGACTACATCTGCCGTGTTATTTTTACAAGGTATCACCTCAGACCACCAGGTGCAATAGTCAGTAGCAATTAGAATGTATCAATGGTTGGCAGACGAGTTGGGGTTAATTTCCTCAATGAAGTCAAATGCCCATTGGGAAAAGGGTCTAGCTTCGAAGACCGGCTACAAAGGCATGGTCGGGTTCCACTCACGATGTGTCATTGTTTGGCAAGTATGGCATCTCCTAATGTGAGTGTAGACATCTTTGAAAATATGGGCAGTGGGGTCGGCTAAGCCATGCCTGGTTCCAAACTATCTATGAAATTCTTTAATCAGTTTTGCATCTTGGTCCCTGTCTATACACCAAAGGTACACCCCTTCATAATTCCTGTGAAAAAGCGTGTCATTTTTTATCATGAAGTGTGCACTTTTCAGCCACAGGGCATGATGTTTGTTTGGGGGTAGCCCCTCCAGGCACATGTTATTCAAAAAAAAGTATACTAGGTCGATATACCACAGATCTTGAGTGATGGACTCCATAGTATAAGTTTGGCATTCAATCTTGAGAGTTCCTTCTGCCATCGCTCTACATAGTCCTTGGCCTCAGAAAATCTTCACGGGTTGCATTTCTAGGTCATATTCTTGGAGGATGGTCATCCATTTCCCCCATCTTTCACCCAATTCGCTCTGCATGAGCAGAGACTTAATAGCCTAGTCTGGCATGATAGCATGTACTTTGCTCCAGAGAATATAGTGCTAAAATTTCTTTACGGTGCAGACAAGAGAAAAGGCCTGCTTTTTCAAAGGTGAATATCGGACTTTGGCATTTTAAAGGGGGAGCTCATGAAAGCTATTGGTCATTATTCCCCTCCAAATTTCTGGGTCAATACTACTGCAACAAAATGCAGCAAGGCGAAGGAGTATATGTAAAAAGGGACAGAATAGTACGGACTAGCCAAGACTAGTGCATCCACGATTGTTTGCTTAATTTGGGTGAACGCCCATTTTGCCTCAGGACTCCACTCAATCTTAGTATCTTTCTTCATCATGTCATTGAGTGGCTTTACTATCTCAGTGAATCTAGTGATGAACTGCTAGACGAAATTGATCTTCCCAAAGAAAGATCTCATTTCCTTCTTGCTGTCGGGCATCTATAAGTTTAACAATGCTTCAACTCTCTTAGGGTCAATGGATATACCCTTCTCAGAGACAATATGCCCAAGCAACTTCCCTTTAGTGACCCCGAATATACATTTCTTAGGGTTGAGGGATATTCCAAACCGGCGACATCTCTCACAAATTTGGGCTAGGTGGGAAGAATGATCACGCCTCTCCTGGGAAAAGACAGTCAAATCATCCATGTAGATGATTATACACCGGTTCACTAGGCCTTCGAATGCAATGTCCATGCCTTCTGAAAGGTTTCCCTGTATTGATCAGGCTGAAAGGCATTCTCCAGTATGAAAGCATTCCACACTTCGTGGTGAATGTCATTTTATCTCTATCTTCGTACTTAACCATGATTTGGTTATACTCAGAGTACCCATCCAGGAAAGACATCATTTGTGACGTATTCAAGATTTGCAACACCTCATCCAACGAAGGGAGAAGGTGATTATATTTCTTGGAGGCCTTGTTTAAATTACAAAAATCCACGCAAAGATGGATCTTGTCACTTTTCTTCCTCACAGGGACGAGATTGGAAACCCACGTAGTATGCCGGATTGGAAAGATGATCCAGGCGGACAGTAGTTTTTGAACCTCCTGATGAATTTGAGGCTCGATCAGTGGGTTGACCGGTCTTTGCTTTTGTCAGAAGGGCTTAGCATCTGGTTTAAGTGGGATAGTATGAGTCATGATAGAGGTATCATAAATTTTTAGATCCTCATACCCCCATCCAATTACATCAATGTATTCTCAGAGAACCGCGAGAATCTTCTCCTTCTCCTCAAGGGAGCAGGAGGTGCCAATGTGTATCATTTTCTCTTCACTGGGCTGGCCAATGTTGACTTTCTCAAATTTTCCTCCCTCAGAGGAGGATGATATCTTTTCCTGGCCTTGAGGGTCCGAGTCAAAGATTCATTCAAGTGTGACCATCCCCTTAGGGATGGTGTTGGTTGGTAGGTCCATGATCCCATCGTCTTCATCACCCTATCCAGTATTGTCATGATCTCTTTCCTCCACTATCTGGTCTTCAAAAATGCCAATGTTATCCATGAAGGCCAAGATATGTTGATCATCTTCAAAAACATGAAAGTGGGTGATATTGTCTAGAATGGACGGGGTGGGGACCATCTCAATAGAGAATTTCTAGAGTCGGGATCCAGCCATTGGCTCAAGAGTGCTGGCAGAAATAGCAAGGGCATCCAGAACGTAATTTTGTCTCTGGGGGATAAGTTCAATGCTGAAGGCATAAAAATCTTCAATGAGGCTCCATGCCTGGTTGTGGTATGCGGCCAACCTTTTGTCATGACAAGTGTATTGGCTCTGGACTTGCTTAACAATCAACTCTGAATCACCTAGGGCCCAGATGCGAGTGATTCCTTTCCTTAGTGCAAATAGGAGTCTAAGAACCAAGGCCTCATACTCCATGACATTATTTTTGCAGTTGAATTGTAGCCTATAGGACGTGAGGAAGGATTCCCCCCATGGGTTGATCAATTCCACTCCGGTCCCGTAGCCTTCTTTAGACCGGGACCCATCAAACTTTAAGGTCCATAATTCATTGTTCGTTGTCTGGGGCTGGGGAGATGAATTGGCCTTTGGATTTTTTTTGGGAAGATTGGGAGGAGTTTCCTGCAGCTCTGATAGCACTTGGGTGAGGTTTCCCTCTGGAGAGATCTACGATTGAGATGCCTGAACTAGTAGCACCATATGGGTGCTACTAAGGGACTTACTGGGCTGAGGCATGCTTGCTTTGTGTTTCTTTTCTCAGAGGGTATTGATGTGTCGGGTAGTAGAAGAGAGGCAAGGCTCACACTCTAATTTTGAATATTTCTGATAATGCACCTGGCACTAGGTGTTGGACAAGAGTGTAGCAGGGGTTGTTGTACTCCCTTGTGAGTCAACCTCACCCCTTATTTTTTTTCCCAGGTCCTGGGTTCTCTGGGAAGCTATGGGATCTTCCTTGGGGGTGAAATCAAATGTCAAGATTTCTAGGGATCGGTACACCCTGAGGGAAGTCTCAGAGAAGAGGACTTTGTTTACCCTCCCAACTTTGGTGAGGGCTTGTTTCATCCAGGGTTCACTTTCTACCTGGATCTAATTAGACTCTCCCTCCCAGCGGAGCCACAAGTGGGAGAAGTCGGTGGAGAAATACCCAATAAGGGACTTAGACCAATTGCGACTTAGTAACATACCATAAGTCTTTGGGATGTCCACCACTTGGATGTCAATTATGATTGCTATCATGGGGTCTTGGATGAGCTAAATCCCAATGTTCTTCAGCTCACCTACCATTTTTATAGTAGTTTTATACAACTGGATTACTACATCGTAAGATGGGGTAGGGTGGAATCCGAGCTTCTGACATATGGGTAGAGGCATGATGTTTCCCGAAGCTCCAGAATCTATCAAGAAATTATGTATATTCTTCCCTTGTATGTTCAGCACAAGTAGGAAGGGAGGATCCTAAGTGTTTCCCTAGAAGACAGCCGCGTTGGCATCATCAAAAGTGACAGATTTGGGTGGGAAACTGATGGCTTCCAGGTTTCCCAAGAGCTTCAAAAGAGACTTCTTTTGTTCGGGATAGTTCAGAAAAACCTTCATTAATGTCATGGAGGTGGTAGTTTGTTCTAACGCCTTCGTGATGTCAAACCTCCCCCCCAGAAATTGGTGGCTTCCCTTGGCCGGTCCTTAGCTTGGTTAGAGCCAGGCCTTTTGGAGGGATGGATTGATCAATGGTGTTAACCTAAGGAGGGGTTTCTTTGGGAGGCATAGGCATGTAAACTGGTCCTTTACCAGCCTGACTTTGAGTGTTGTAAGGATTCCGTGGGTTGGTGAAGACATTGGCCTCAAAGGCTAGAATAGATTCATTAAAGAACCCTTGTAGATTGGGCTCATCTTTGTCTCCCTTGTCTATTCCAAAGAAGACGGTCTCATAGGTAAAGGCACTATGAGTGGGCTCCTGTGCAGATATTTTCGGGGGTGGTGGATCAATAGATTTTTGCCTATCAAACTAGGAGATCAGTATGACCTTCTCTAGGGTGGCACAGTTTTCCTTGGAATAAGAGCCAGTGTCATGCAATCTACACCAGTTGGTCATTAGGTAGAAGTCTGGAAATTGTGTAGAATGGTTGGTTCCAGTGCTACCCTGATTGGTGTTTTAGTTTGGAAGAAGACCTCTGGTATTAGCATTGTTATTACATTGTTGTTGGTTGGGCCGAGGCCCGTTGTTATAATTTATTCCTTTGACATTGGTATTTTGTTGGCCAGAGAAGATGTTCCCCCTCCGGGAATTGGAGTTGTGGGGTGCAAAGGACCCCACCTTCAGCTGTCCCATGTCCATAGTCAGTGAGGACAATAATCACTGGAGGGATTTGACCTCGGCGGTCAGCTAGGTATTCGCGTCACAATGTGACGGTTTTTGTTGTTGATTCCTGGAAAAAGTGGTAGCATTCACCAGAGTTAAGGGCGGCAATCCTCCAGCCACGGATGACTGAAAGAAAGGCACTTAAGAATGTTGCATCTGTGGTTGTTGTATTTGTTGTGGCTAGTTCCAGGGAAAGGATTCCAGACTCGGTGTTATCTGAACTTGAGATGGGTATACGTATCGGGCCTGTTGGTCTATCAGCGGTGGTGGGGTCATGGCCATCATAGGGGCACCCATTTCTTGATTGGGGTTATATCACCCAGTGTAGGAAGTTCCACTAGGTACCATGTTGTAGGGTAAGTTCTGCCCAATCCCACCCGGGGCTTTGTTCAAACCGTGAGACAGCTCCAAGGCTAGGTTGTAAACCTTCGCCAAAGTATCTTGGTCACCAGGGGTGGTAGTTCTCCAAAGGAGATTAGCAATGAAAGGGTCCATCACATTCAGGTAAGTCTGGATGGTTACATTAGTGGATGGGATGAAGGGACCCGTGCACCGCTTCAAGGCACGTTGGAACCAGTGGTTAAATGCTACGAGGGGTTCATTCAGTTCCTTCCTAATGGATATGAACTAGCTGTGGGACCACTTTGGGTCCACATGCACATGGATGGCTTCCAAGAAGGTGTCCTCCATCTCCTTCCAGCTGTTGATTGAGTTGGTGGGCAGGTTGAGGTACCAGTTCAGCTTGTTCTATCCCAAGGACAGAGGGAACATCCGGATCACAACATCTTCATGTTGGATCCGATGTCGGTTCATGGCATCTTTGTATGCCTATAGAATCTCTTCTTTGGTTCGTGAGCCTAGACACTCATATCGGGAACAAATCTTCTCCAGGTGTGAAGGAAGATCATGAGTAGTGTGTGTAAGAAAACACACCTTCATGAAATTAAGGATGAAAGCAACAATTCTATGGAAAGATATACAAGTTAATCTAAGATTTGAAACTAAACAATCTATATCATCTCATGGTTCTCTATCCAAGCTTTTTTAAGAGAGCTCTTAGGCTTAATCTCTCTCAAGGACAATCCTAGAACGAGATATGTATGAAAAGAATGCTCAAATCTAGCTAGAATGCTCAAAATGCTCAAAAATGCTCTAAGATCATAAGAGAAAATAGCAAATGCTCCTAAACATGATATGCTAAATGAAATGCAAATGCTAAAATTCTCTCAAAAGCTCTCAAATGCTCCTCAATGTGTCTATAATAAGGATGCTTTTTCTCTCAAATTCTTGGATTCCAAACACAAAGGAAATTGCTTATATTTATAGCATTTTCCCAAGGGTGGGGGGTAGAGTGAGTTGATCATGATCAAAGCTTGGTTAAGTCAAAATCTTTGAGGTGTTTGTAAATGGAGGGAAAGTTGGTTGGTTGTCTCAAAGAATTAGGAATTAAATAAATCCATCATTTAATTAAATTAGCCATGGAAGGGTGATTGGGTTGGATTTGATCCTTTTTGATTTGAACTCTACAATTGAAAAATCAATTGCATAATTTGATTAATCCCTTTAGGCTTGGATTTAATTATTAATTTCATGATTATTTGATCTTTTAATTTGATTTGAATTTTGTTCCTTTGATTTGATAAATGTCCATTTGATTTGCATTGAGATGATATTATGAAGCATTTGGCTGAGATTTATAATTTGGAATGCTTGAGATACACTTGGTAAATTTTAGGTGTCTACAAGTAGCACCTAGAAACTGTCCCATTGGGGACCCTGTGTTTCCAAAATATGTAGCCATCGAGGGTGTTGGGTTATAAATAGATTGAGAGTTATTCCTCGGGATAGTCTGGGAGATTTGGGTGTTTTGGGGTGTGCTAGATCCCCAAACAATGGTATCTGGCTTGGCTTTCAAGGTCCATTTCTTTCGAGCAGGAGGCTCAAGTTCAACAAACCTTCTAGGATTAGGGGCTAATCTAAGGATTCTTTCAAATATCACGTGTGAAAATGACCCAATAGCACTGAAGGTTTGATTCCTAAAAATATGACTTGGAGAACCATCAAGCGGTGTGAAATCTAAATCCTCAGAAGGGGATGAGCTCATGCCCTCCTTCTAGCACCAGTTTTTGTTGACGACGATTTATAACCGGGTCCTCCAATAGATGCAAGTTATCACCGAGTACCAGGGTACCAGCCAACTTTTCCTGTAAAGGTTGTCTGGAGAAATGAGATTCTTTGGGCCTTCAAACATCTAAGAGTCGAGTCTCGATAGTGGGGGGCTCAGTTGGGAGTGTGACTATTTTTTTCAGGGGGATAGCTGGTTATCTCAGCTCATCCCTTCCAGGGATTTAGGTGAATGGGGTTTCCCGCAAGCACTTGGTTTATCAAACAAAACTTCAAAAAGATAGGTCAGGGTTAGAAATATTCCATCTACCTATAGTCGTGTAGATATATTTAAAACATCAAACCATGCTCTAACATACTACACTAAAATACTGAATGCGCACACAAACATCAGTTCATACACATTCAATAGCGAGGGAAAATAAGGTCGTTAATCTACTTTAAAATATCAGAGCACAGGACATAAGAAACATACAACACGAAAGAACGTTAACCAGAAGTTGAAACACCAACAACATCATTCCTAGAACTCCTCCTTCTTCATTAACAAGTTTCCAGCGAGCATTAGTGAGTACATTAACAACTCCATGGGAGCATCTATCTACTGAAAGCTTCTAAATACTAAAGAGCATTGAGCTCTACAACTACTGAAATGGAAATGCTGAGAGTGCTATAGCTATGGACTGCAAAATCATCAATTTCACTAACCCTTGGAATGAGGTCAGACTTATTATTTATACACAATTTTTCCCTAAAATTAACCTAACATACTTTACACTTAAACAATATAATACAATTTCTGATGGCCGGTACTACCTACACCACACTACAAAGACCTTGAGATGGAAAAGGTCTGACATGTCAAAATAATAAGACAAGAAAGGAGGAGTGGAGGAATTGGCCTTGAGAAGAGAGCCAGAGGGAGAAAAGAAGAAATCCGATCCCCCGGGATCGAGGCTACATGCCTCATCAATGTGAAAATGGCTCACTGTCTCCAATGCACCAGGTGTTCAATGCTGGAGCAGTGCCTTGGGAAGACCATCTGTTAGAATCATCCTCTGAGCCGACGTGCCTTGTTGTGGTTACCTGCTTTCTGACACCTTCATTATATACCTGATAGTGACCAGTCAGCTCCGGGGAACCTGGACGTGGATCAATGAAAGAATATAAAATTATGGGATCTAGAACTCAGGGATCCGGGAGCTTGCGCTCAAAGAATGTGAAAGAATGTACCATGCTAGTCAAAATTTCCAGAATCCAGATAACCCTACTATTCCTTATTGCCCTGGAATGTTTCTATGAGTTGGGAAATTCCATCCTCATCGATGTCCTTGATGCCAGCCCAGTGATATTTGGCTACCTCCACCTGTTCACCTAGACCCAAAATCTTCACCTTGAATTCTGCGGCCATCTTCATCGCGTCGTGACCTCAGAGCACCATCTTGGATATACATGACATTAGTGCCCCATCCATTCCCTCTGGGGAATAGTATCGAGCTTCCATCAGCTCATCAAATTTTTTGACAACGTAATCCTCCATAGTACACATCTCGATGCTAAAGGGATCCACTCTAGAGACCCTTTCAATGAATGCCTTATAAAAATTCAAATAATAATCAATTTCCAAGACCTTGTCCCACAGGGCCCCTACCAGTTGCTTGGTTACCTCCAATGTGAGGTTCAGTCTGGAGTGCTAGGTCCGGATGAAGTCGAAAGACTCTTCTCCCATAATTTTGGCCTCGGTGATAATTTCTTCATCGAGACCCATGAGCTCTCCAAGTTCTCCTATCCAAGCCTCATACTTTTCAATCTCTCCTTCCCAAATAGAAATGGAAGTTTTAGCCTGATGTAGCACATTCTCGGCTGCGTATAGATCGGGGAGTGTGGCCACTAGGAAACATCGGATGTTTCCAACCTGTTCATTTACCCAGGTGTTGACTACCTGTGCCTTTTTCTTCATACTTCTGAGTGCATCAATATCACCCTGTGGGAGCGGTGCTTGAGATGTGGAAGCCTCTAGGGGAATGGAAGTGATAGGCTGTGCCAGCTCTGTCAACAACCCAACAAGATTTGCATTCTTCTTCTTCTCTTCTTTGAGTCTCTGGGCCTCTTTCTCATAACAGGCTTCCACCGTTCTAGCTGCTTCCTTCAGTAGGTCTAATTCTCCTTTCTTTCCCCTCTTTCTCAGGGGTATCTCTGTGATTACGTAGTCTTCAGCCTTTGCATTTTCTTCATCTGCCTCTGAGCGGGGAGTTGCGACTACCGCAACTATGTTTCCGCCCGGCCTAGTCCGGAGGGAATGGACTATCTGGGCCTTCTTTTCTTTGGGGAGATTCTGTGTTTGCATGATCATTTATGCTAAAGAGAGATGAGCCTTGGCCAGTGCTAGGGCCTTCCTTTTCTTTGCATCTACCAATGAGTAGGGTGGGGGCAGGAGTGGCTTTGTTGCCAAATTTTGATCTTGTGCTTCCCCACCGAGGTTTTGTTGTTCGTCCCTGATGCCCTGAGCCTCCCTGGACTCTTTCCCTGTATCTTCTAGACCACTGGCATCATCCACCTTAGTGGAATTAATATAATCTACCCCGGTATCAGCGTCTTTGATAGCATCGAACCCTGTATTTGCGTCCCCAGGGTTTTTCCCCTGATCTTTCTATTGTTGTTGTCGTTGTTCTACGTCGGCCTCCTCTGCCGAAGTGTTTTCCTTTGTGGGAGTATTTCCTAGAGGTGGGTGAGGTATCTAGCCAAATTTCAACAATGTAGATGCTAAAACTACACCCCCGAATGTTTCCTTCTTTGGAGAAGGCATTTGGAGCAAGGTAGCTGAGGTTACGGTTGCTCTCGTAGGTCTGGTTCCCTCAACTGATGCCATTTTATTGTCTTGCTTATGCTCTACCTCTATAGTGTCTATTTCTAGGACCTATATCTCTGGGTCATTGGAGACATGTACCTATTCTAGCTCCTTTGCTGGTTCCACCCAGGCTTCCTGTTCTGCTGCAGCTTCTTGCTACGGGGTTTCCTTCTCAAGAGGAGTCACTACTTCCTCTTGGGCAACTATTTCTTCTACTGCCTTCCTGAGACCCCCTTGTAAGTTTACCAATTCATCCATCCCAAATAAGTCATCGAACTCATTATGCAGAGGGGATGTCTCCAGGGGAATCTCGGGTTGATTGTCCAGCTCTAGAGAGCCTGACGAGACAATCTAAATTTTAGGGATGCTTGGCATCCTGAGCTCTGGCTCCACCTTTGGTATAGGATTGTTCATTTTTCTCTTCTTCCTCTGGGTCACCAATGGGGGCCCTACATCTAACATGGCCTCCTACTCCTCCTCTGCCCTAGTCTGGGTCACTCGGACCATTAATGCTGCAAGTGAAGGGGAAGAGGGAGGGCAGACAAGTCTGGTCATGAGAATGGTGGTGGCCAGCCGGGTGATTAACTTTTCCCTCATATTCTATGAGGCCGCCACCAACTGTTGAATTTGTTCCACTAAGTAAATATTCATTAGGACTTCGGATGGGGTACCCATCTTTCTCTTTCCTCTATCTTCACCCTGTGAGGAGGTTCTGGTGCCGGAGGTTGAAGCTTGTATAAATGAGCCAACCTTACGTGCACTTTTTGGGCATGCCTTTTTAAAATATGCCTGATTGTGCTTGATCACGTCCCAGGTGAGATCTTTTATTATTGGGCCCTCCTATGCATCCCAATCCACTGGGGGAAGGGCCATCTTATCTACTCCCTTTTCTTTGTATTGGGGGTCTTTAGTAAACCCAGTATCTGAGAAGTCATTTGGGAACTTCCGGAGCTTAAGCCTTTTCATCATCCCCATTGTCATCTAGAGGAAATGTCAATTCCAGACTTCGAAATCATCTTGAAAGTCCTCCCAAAAGTCCTCCTTGTGAAGCTCATGAGTAGGGGCGGTCAGGGAAGTGCCAATGCTATTTTGCCCAGTGAATCAAAGTTATTCCGCTCTAAGTAGAACTCTGCCAGCCCTAGAATTTTGAGTTCGCTATCGGCCTCCTTGGCCACTGCTAAGCTATAGGTGTAATTCCCACAAATGGGAAATTGGTGACCTTCTTCACTGTGAAGAGGGCATGCAGCTCTAAGATCTACTGGAAAAATTCCAAAAGAACTATCTTATTCCCACAATGTTTGGGCAATAAGTAGGGTTTCCCGGAGAAGCCAGTCACCCGAATGTATGTATGTTGGCGGAACTAAATGTAATAATGGCCGTAAGAGCTAACCAAATTCATCACCTTCTTAGAGAGTCAGTATCCGACGTCCCAAGTAGGTGTGAGGAGGTTGTAGTAAATTAAGGCATCATTTACTCAGTAGAAGCTGAGGAAACTAGCCTCCCATTGGAGCTATGGGAAATAATCTCAGGGAGCATTCTAACCAGAACCAACCGCAAGTACTCCAGTCATTAATAACCCATTTGTGATGGGATGTTGTTGTGCCAGTGCCCATAAAATATAAAACATCATATAGAACTTGGGGGACCGGAGGACCTGGAGGAGCTGAGAATCAACATGATTGGCAATGATGGTGGCCCAATCAAAATATTTCTCGCCGGAGGAAATGTCGAGCAGGAAGTAGTACATCCATGCTGAGAATTCCTGGGCATGGGGCTATCCAAAGATCCTACATAATGCTATGATCCCCATCTATATACTTTCCTTGAATTTGGTCTGGGGGATCTCCAATTTCATCTTTTTAGAGTCTTTCTTTGGCGTCTTCAGCCATTTTTTGTTGAGATATTGCCAGGCCGAGAGCTCCAAATTTTGAAATTCCTCCAAGGCCAAAGACCGAGTGAGGATTGCTGCATCATCAAACTGGGGGATCTCTAGTCCCATCTGAAAGGTCACAGTGTCCAGAGACACCATGTGGGTTGGGTATCTGGTTGGGACTATGGAAGCCAGCATGACGGCCCAGACAGTTGAATTGTAGTGCCCCACTAGAGTGAGGATGAGCTCCAGGGCTTGCATGGAGCACAGGAAGAAACCAGCCTTTAGAATCCCGGAGTTGCCTATATTGATGGCTAAAGGATCTTCGACAGTGCGTTGTATGTACATCATCTTTACTAGGGCCTACATTTCAGCCCGCATCCCAACACTTGTGTCAGTGATCCATTTATTCTTAGACTCCACCTTCGACCACTGAATAGTATCCTCCTTAATATATTTCATGGTCAGTGGGATTTTTTCCAAATTCTTCTCAATTTTTTACCTGACTGTTGTCCTGGTTGCAGTGGTGGTGGGGAGGTCTGCGCTCTCGGGTGGAGTAGACATAGAAACCTCTGACATGATTGATTAATTTGATACTTCGACAACCTACAAGACAAGACGACTATCAGCACATGCATAGAACATAACTTTTATTTTGGACTTCAGAAATTTTGTTTGCCACCACATTGCATCTGTTCCCAGAGGAATGTTAGCATTAGTTAAACCTAGAAAAGAATTATACATTAAAATAACTTAGAATTTTACCATTTACCTAGGCCACCAGGGAATTCTATCTTCATGTGGTGAACTGAGACAACAACCACAAAGGGGCCCACATTCAGAGTCCAAAAACTACCAACTACAAAACAATACCAGAGATTAGTTGTTGTTTGGCTGACATGGGGTATGATGTGGTCATGTAGTAATGGGAGTAATGGCATTTATGTCGACAAATGTCCAAACGCGTGCAGAGGTGGACGCCACTTGGGTTAAACTTAAATGTTCATGCTTGGGGAACTTAATCCACCATTAAGAGTGACTGACAGAGGAGAGAGAAAACCACCATGGCTAAACTAGCAAGAAGTCAAGTCCAAACCAGGTGGTATCTCTCTTAGACGAGCCCCAAAAAGTGGTTTTTGGCACACAGAGTGTGAAAAGCTCATCACAAGGCCGAATACAGAATATACAAATGGTTGAAGCACACGCAAGGGCCGAAGCATGACTCGCTGGCTGGCCAAATGGATGTATATACAACTGCAGATGACCCCCCGGCAGATGACCCCCCGGCGGAGCCAACCCACCAACGGGAGGCGACAGGAGACCAAAACAAGAAACAACAAAAAGTGAAAGAAAATAAAGAAAAAACAAACAAACAAAACCAGATAGGAAAAAGCCAAGAGCCTACCTAACATGCGGAAAATGCGAAGAAGATGAGCACAAGAGGCGCTCTACAATGAAGTAACCTTCAAACACCACAAACAAACACCATGAATCATCTGGTAAATGTTGCTAGTTACTGCTAATCACCAGAATAATCTGCACTTAGTCGCTTCAAATTTGCCTTAATCGCTCTAGTAAATTGCCCTAGGTTTTTTATCGCGGTAAATGTGAAAATGAGAGGTAACTCCAATTTATAACCCTAGGGTAAAAAGTGTTGCATTCTTCCCACAAAATCTGGAATAGGAAAACCTTTGAACTCTGGGCCTGGGGATTTCATGTAGGTACACCTTCTTGCAAAAGAAGACGTGATGGCTGAGAATCCCAGTGTCTGGAATCCAGCGACAGAACAAACAAACAAACTCTGGGACCAGGGTCCTAGAGAGGAAGAGACAAGACACAAAAGGGAACAACCCTCACAGAAGCAAAACCCAGAGGGGGAAAACAAAGGAAATAGAAGAGAACAAGGCAAGACCAAAAGGAAAAAAAAAGGGGGACCCAACATTTTGCCTACAAAATGTAGGGACGGGTATGCAGGGCATAATAACTACTCTGACAGATTTCAACCATCCACAACAAAGATCCAGTAAGTACCAAGACTCACCGAGCACACATTTTATTTACAAGAAGCCCTAAATATTTCATGAACAATGGTAACTACCTCGCGAGTCTCAAAGATCAAGAACACAAAGGACAAGAAGATCAACCTGATTAAGAACACAACCTGTGAGGAGCCTAACTATAAGGTTTTTCCTGAGGTTGCTTCACAACCCAATGACAATGGATCATTTTTAAGTATCTCTCCTAGGGTTTTGCTAGTTGAAGATATCCTCAAATACATCCACTATAAGGTTGTAGAGATTGGAGATCTTGAGATTGAAGTTTCTTACCAGAACCTATGCAAGGATGGAAACTTGAAAGACGAACACAAGCACATTGAGGTGAAAGGGTTAACCAATGCCCTATTGTTCCCAAGAGAGTTCAAGATTGAATGGATACACATTGTACTTAGTCGAGTACATGACATAAAAACATGGTTGGATGAACCAAAACCGATCACAAAGGATGTGATTCACGTTGTATCTGGTTATCCAATAACCGACAAGGTTAAAGACCTAAAACACCCTTCACGTCCTAAAATTCAAAAACTAACTGGAGCCAAATGGGATGGAAGAGGGTTGAAAGTCAATACAATCACCGACCCTGAGATGAAATTTTGGTGCATGTGTGACTGGTTACAAGATATTCCAAGCTAGCAGAATGAACAACATAGCATGTGGAGTAGTTGACACTGCTTATAAGATTGTGAAGAAGGGACTTCAACTGGACTTATCCGAGCTGCTACTGAAGCAGCTGGAAGAAAACATGAGGACAATTAGATCAGCCAGATCTAATTCATGTAAGTTTGGTTCACTCCTTATGTGCACATTCTTCTATTTTCATAATTTCTTCCCTTCCGTCGGTAATGTCACTTGGGACACAACCTGACCAATAACTACACATATTAGTGAATTTATCAAGTCACTAGGTGATAACTTCACATCTATAATGGATGCATACTTCACCACTTTCAAGGATAGAATGCATAAGAGAATGATAATCCTAGCACAATTGGTTGAACAAGATAGAGATAACATGTGTTTCATAGAGAACTAGTTGTACTGAGAACAACATGGTTACCACTATTGGACTATGAGATCAACATTGATTAGGCTACAAATGCTATTGAACCCTTACTGAATGAACTAGTGGACAAATCATTGAGCAAATTCGGCACATATGAGGAAGCCAAGTCTAGAATCAAGACTGGCTTAGTAGTGAAGAAGATAGACTGAAAGAAGACAAAAATAATAAATACTCTTCAAAAGAAACTTTTGATAAATGATGAAGATTTGGAACAAGATGTCATCGAGGGATAGTAACCCTTTGGTGAAGGTAAAGAGATAAGTGATTCTGAGTCTACTGAATCAGATGTACCACCAACCAAGAAAATAAGAACTACTGAAGTGACAGTTGCATCAAGAACCAGGAGTAAGACTACAAAAGATGCAGACTCACCACCAGTAAACAAAGGTACTAGGAGGACTTATCAGAAAAGAAAGCCTCAAACCGGGCAATCAACATCGAGGAAAAGGAGATATATAAGAGGAAAAGAAGACAAGGATGATACTGCTAGGGATGAAAGAGAACAAAGGATAAAAGTAGAAAAGACAAAGATACCTAAAACAATTGATGAAGTTGCAAATTCAATCATCAACAGAGGCAACTTATCACATCACAAGATTAGACAATGACTAACCTTGTCTCCCAAGAATCAGAATAAGACAGATGAGGCCATAATTAAGGAAATGGTTGCATACAAGTTTGTACCTATACAATTCAACAAGAATATTCCACAAGAGCTCAATGACAAAATATTAGCAAGATGGACATATGCCTTGCACACAGAGAAACAAATGAGAGAAAGATCCCTAGTTACATTCATGCCACCCGAGTCAACAGTTGAAGAAATTGATTCAACAATGAAGGAGCATGCAAAGAAATTTTATGCAAATATGAGAGTATACAAATTACTACAGGGCAGATTAGAAGACATTGACAAAGAAAGCAATGAGATTTGGAATGAAGTCTTCAATCCACCCGAGAAGGTATTATCTCTAACCGAGACACCTCACATTGAGGAGAAGGGGGCCACAGCAAGCATCAAATAATTTCTAAACAGATCCAAGGGAGCTAATGCCTCTCTTGGAGAGCATTGAAAATCATCACATGGAATGTTAGGGGCCTCTCGGCCCTTAACAAAAGATGCTTGATCAAGCATCATATGGAGAGAATGATTTTTTCTATTAGATGAAAAAAGACACTTGATCAAGTGTCCTTCATCCCCATCTACTTCGAAGCCTCGTTGGGATTGGAAGACTCTTACGTTAGTAGTCACTCTTGTTGGGGATCCTTCAAACACTTGAAGGACTTGGTCAAACATCGACATCTTCCACATGTCTACATTGCTAGAGCTTTGAATTCATAATCCTTTAAGGAAGTATTAGGAGTTCCTGAGTGGGATTTAGAAATAGAGGGAGAGTATAGTTCCTTAATGAGAAACCACCATTGGACTTAGTTTCTCTTCCTAAGGGGAGAAAGATGGTTTTGTGTAAGAGGATCTATTGGACCAAGTATGCAACAAATGGAACAATATAGACAAATATAAAGCTTGGCTTGTGGAAAAAGTGTTTTTGCAAATTCTTTGTATTGACTAGATAGAAACTGTTTCCCTCATTTCTAAGATGAGCTCCATTCACTCGAATCTTACCATTGTTGCATCTCATGGTTGGGTTGTACATTAGATGGATTCAAAGAGTGCATTTCCTCATGGAGATCTTCATGAATATATTTACATGGAGAAGATGCAGAGATTCATTTGGGATTCTTCTTCATTTTCCAATTAAGGAAATCTCTCTATGACCTCAAATAGGACCCTTAGGCTTGGTGTCCCATGATGGGATGTTGTCTTCTCTCCGAGGGACTCACCAGGTGTTATTGTATTAAAATATCTACATTTTGTGGCAAGTTGAATCTCATTTGCTTCGTGTGCTCTATGTTGATGATTAGATCACCACAAGGAGTACATCCATCATTGGCAGCGTTAAATCTTCTTCACACGATGAGTTTTCTATGATTGAACTATGTCATTTACACTACTTTATCAAGATTGAGATCAGTCAGTCTTCTTATGGGATCACCCTTGCTCAACCCAAGTATGTTCTTTATCTTCTAGCTTAGTTCTATGTGGTTGATTGTAAGCCTGTAAGGACCACCACAATTTTAAAATGAATAAATCTCCTATAAAAGCCAACAAAATCCACATGTTCTATTATAGATTAATACCACATGTTTAAAAATACCAAAACAAGACTTTAAATTTTTTTCAACATAAAGACTTAGTATAGATGTCCTTAACAAGGGTAAACATAAGGAACATATAGAAAGACAATTGGCACATGGTTGAATATAATGAGTGCATATAATGAACCAAAATATGAAGACCATCCTGATAGGAACTCTCGAAAATTGTTTCCTTTTAGTACATCATTGGTGAGAACATTGTAGGAATGCGTTACCATCATACCACAAAGTAGTTACGCTTCCCAAGAATCTTTCATGACATGAAAGATACCTATCTCAGCACGAGGAATTCTAACAAAGGGATACTGACAAGAGTAATAGAATTTTGTGCTACATATGAAGACAAACAAAACAATCCTGCTTAAGTAACTAAAATCATTTCAATGCCTCATATCGATCTCAATCACATTTATTCTGAAAGTTAAACATAACATGAGTTTATATCAACATGAAGGAAACATAAGAATGTATCCATGCGCGTGTTCTTGAAGTAAATGAAATTTTGAGTCAGATAATGCATCATGACACCTATGTGACCATAGATATGTTTTAAAAAATGATAATGAGTTGAACATGATCATTTTATATCTTTCCAAATATTGAATGCTAAATCAATTTCAAATATTCCTAAAAGATAAACTTACCATCAAGTCATGATTTAGGGATAGAGGTCAACCAGATAATAGTTCAACTAGTACTTTCTTGATTTGTAATTTAGAGTTTTCAAAAGTTAACTTACTCTTATTTTCCAATTAAATGTCCAAATTTTGTTATGATTCTATCAATGCATTTATAGTGTCATTCTTTTTATGCATAACAATTAAATTTTTGCCTAAGTTAAGTATTTTGGTATAATGTTCAATTCCTAGTAGATTTAGATTTCAACTTTTATTTCCAAACTCTAGTTTAGTGATAATAAATACAATAACGTCTTTTTCATCTATTTACAACATCATTTGCAACATTCTCGTATTTCTCAATCTAAGATGTTATTTGTAAATTTTAAATAAAATACTTGCATATTCAATAATAATTTTATAAGAAAATAATATTAAAATTTGTTCATGACTATATGACAATAAACACAAATATCTCTAAATTACTTAACATTTTTCTTTCTAGAGCTCTTCTACATTTATAAATATAATAAATAATATTTGAAATAAATATTATGTTTTAAAAAAATCACTAATTACCAAACATGCCCCTTTAAATAGTTATAATTTAATCTTTTATTTTTGTTTCTTATATAATATATCATAAAGCATTTCTAAAACCAAGTCTCTTATAAGTATATCTTAACTACTAAATATCATTTTTGAGATTCAGTAATATTTCGGACCCTAGAATACATTTTTTAATAAAATCTATCCAAAATCAACATGGTTCTTTTCTATTCTTTCCCTGATATATGTACTTATAGATCAAATTTCTTTGAGTAAATATTTATATTCGCAATTCATAGATTACTAAAAAAAAATTAACTTCTAAACTTGCATATGGTTATCTTTGAATCAAAATACAATATCTACACATGATTATCTATGACATTTGCTAAACATTGATTACATGAACAAAAATGAAGAGGAAACATTATAAATATTAGCTTTCGTAAGAGGCAATAACACACAAACAAAGTGATAAAAGTACATAAGCTAAAATTATGCTTAGAGAGACAAATATCCCACTCAATGACAATTCAGACAGAGTCTTTTATTGTAGTGACAAGGAGCTATAGCATACACCAAAAATAATGGTGGGTTTTGACAATTATTAATGGTAAAATCAAGAGAAGGTTACACATTATTCATGAAAAAATTAAGGATAATTCATAAATCTAAAGTTTGTTGTTATAACGCCTACCAATATACTCATTACCAATGTATACCCAAAGGAAAAATAGGGTGTTAGGTGAGCAGAAGAATATGGGAAAGAGTGAATAGAATAGGGTAAATATTTGACAAAACGCGTCAGGAAGTAGTTATAATGACTATAGGAATTGCATATATTGGACATAAAAAATAGAGAAACATAAAATGAGGCACGTGAACTGTTTGTCAGAATGCCACAAAAGAGAGATGATCTCATGAAATATGATGATTTTATGAAAGACCTTACTAATCACTGAGTCCCATGTAAAATACAGATGCATCACAACACTATGGAAGAACAAGCACACACATATCCAGGGATCCTTGGCAAAGAAAATATGGATGGTAAAGGAAAAAAATATAAAACTCACTATCCAATCCCCCTATTTAAATATCAGTTAGTCTCCTCTCATCTTGAAAATGTAGAGAGAGGAATTTATTAAAAAATAGGGGCTAAGAGTAGTTTACAGGATCATAAGAACAAGCAACACTGCTGAAGAAAATTAAAAACTATGTAAAGGCTAAACAAAGGGAAATTTGCAAGAAAATGACAACAAAATTTCAAGACTTAGGAATGCTTATCCGTTAAACAGGGCACACAATTCATGTAAGATTACTATTTCTTTGGTCCCTCTGACGCAAGCAGAAGGTTCAAATACTAGTTAGCACACCTGCAACATCCAGTGAGGGATCATTGTAAGAATACATTATAGCAACCCAAAGATCATCCAACATCTTGGCCAAAATTGTTGTTGTTACTAATGTTTGTCATTGAAACACCAACACAATCAAAGGATACCATGTTGCTGTTTGAAATAGATCCATCATTCTCTCCATTATCATTTTGAAAGGAATCTTGAGAATTTCGTTGCTTTTATCACACGATTCCTGGTTGAAGGCTATCACTTGATGGAATCGCCTATGGTTTCTAGCATCTCGTCTCATATTTCCAAAGCCTTCCTCCCCCCACATAAAGTTTCAGATTATAATTTTGTATATAAATCTCTCCCCAATCTAATCCAACTACTCTCATTTAAGAAGGCATGATTAAGAATTGGGAGGCCATATTTTCTTAATGGCATGGCCCCACTTAGTCTTCTACTCCCTCTCCTCAGTAGTAATGAGGAACTCTTTCCTACATGCATCCCCTTTTCTTTCATGCCATCTTTAATACATGGCGCATCATGTTTTATCACTATTATCATTTTTGTTTTTTGAGCTGACTTGAAACTTGTGCTCCATGTCTTTGAACTCTCAATCCATACTCGCCCCCATACTTCATAAATATTACAGTGCTCACTATCTCTCTCTCTTTCTCTCTTTCTCTCTCTCTCTCTCAAGTGCATGACTGAGTTGGCCTAGTGGTTAGAGAACTTGTATTCTTGAAAAGGAGGTCACAAGTTCAAATCCCACTGGGGGTTAGGGTATGTACGTCTCGTTTGTAGCATAATGTATTTCTCCTACAAGGAGTACATGATAGTCCTATATTGTTGTCACCCTATGTAGACCCAAAAACATATGGCTGGTATAGTGGACTATAAAAGAACCTTTCCTTTCCTTTCCTTTTCTCATCTACACACCCATACCTCCCATTAACTACGCGACTTCCCTCTACAATAAAAGACACTTTCCTCTTAAACTCCTTACTACAAATCTAATATCCTTGAAGTTAAGTTTGATTTTACGTTGAATTTATAAAATAGTAACACAATTGGATTGATATTTTATATATTACTTTAATTGATAGACTTGATATTGTAGTATAAGTTTGAAATATGTTTATCTTAGTTTAATTTATTTCAAACTATCTTAATGGTTAAGCATGGAAATCATCACTCTTATTATTATAATATATAATTTTTGTTTTAATAAAATACGTTTATCATACACAAAATCTTTTATGAAATAAAAATATGAACCTATCATATATAATATTATATTATAACAATATTCTAAAGAGGTTTAAAAAATGGCTCGCAAAATACAGAGCAATGTGAAATTAAATTTGCAACTGGCAATCCTTAACTATTCACAGTAGAAACATTATGAAAGTATGAAATATGTCATCACTACCAGCAATCCCTTTGATGTTTTAAGTAATACAATCCTAAACAAAGGGCAAGTTTCTCAAGATAAATCAAATCCCCCTACTTCAAAAACAGTGATCTCCGGCCACAAAAATATCAAGAAAGTAGGGCACAAGAAATGGAGAAGGGCTTACACTCACAGAGAGGGTACCTCATCACGAATGTTGTGGGTGATACCCATTGTAGGAGCTACTCCCAAATGTCACATCTGACGCAAACAAGGTGTTGCTAGGAAGTGTAAATAAAGTCATCCAAAATCCGGTCTAGAAGGATGCCTCTCCTAATCCAAGGAAACATGTCAAAACTAATAAATCAGAGGACAATCATGAATATCTCATATCCAACAACAAGTATTCAAACAACATGTGGGAACGATGCAAGGAGAAGGGGCTGTATGCGTTTTGGAGAGGCAACTACATTTTAGATTTTGATTTCTCCCATTGGCTCAAAAAATCATACGAAGGCCAGGTAAGTACCACTAGATCTCATGAAAAATTCACTTATGTGGAATGTAAAACTCGAAACCTTAGAGATAGCTTGTTAAATGGTCCTGCGCTTTTCTACAAGGGTTTCGTCGATGTTCTCTTTGTTGCATGGGAGCCAAATTTTGACACTTCCAAGGTATACTTTTCCTCGATGTATAGATGGATTAGCATACCAATTTTCCCCATAGAACTGTTGCATAGTCAAGTCCTGTCTCAAATTGGAAATATTTTAGGAGGGTTTAAAGGATTAATGAAAATTTTTATCCAAACAAATGATGTTACAATTTTGGTTGGATACCCATAAAACAGGGAATTGAAACCTATTAAACTAATCACTAATAACTTGGTTTATAATTTATGTTCTGTTTTCTATGATGGGCCAATTCAATCAAAATTTTCCTTTCTAAACCCTAATGCTACGAAGGATTTTTATGATGATTATAAACCAAACATTAACGTTTCATATCCTACCTTCAAAACCATAACCATAAACTTTTTTGATAAGGGGGGTTTCTATCTCAAAAAAAAGGTATGAAAAAGGCCCTAGAGGAAGGATAAATTCACGATAGTGCAAACATTCTCTTCCCTAATTCCACACAGGTTCTCTTGAAACGTCTCATTGATTTTTATAATCATCCTCTGATCAATGGACCTGCTTCAAACCTAGATCAAAATCAACCCCTATCTCTGCTAGATAATATAGTTCCCAACCCTGCGGTCACAGATGTCAATCCTATTGATAAGCCCAACACCAAACCCACTATTCCATCTAATGTGTTGATACTGAGGATTTCAATTCCTAAAAAATCAAGGCGATAGGGAAGTATACTATACATTTATTATACTTTATAAATTTCCTTTGATAAAAAATTTAAAAAAATGAAAATGCATCTTATGTTTGTCATTTACTACGATGATTGATTTATTAATTTCATTTTATTTTAGTCATTTGAAATAAATAATAGCTTATTTTAAAATAAAATGAATGAATATTAAAGAGGTAGAGCAAAAAGTGGTGATCGGAAGTTGAACACTTGACCTCTCAAGCCGACCTTTTATCCTACCTAAACTACCTGCCCTACCCTAACCAGTTGTCCTATGTTATTCCTTGAATATATGGGTAGTAATTAAGGTATAAATTTTAGAGTTTTTTATTCCCTTTTTAATAGTTTGAGAATAAATTATTAGGATATTGAGTTTCTTGTGCATGATATTTTTACAAGAATTTTATTTTTTACGTGATTTGTTTTTTACTAGTGTGATTTGCTTTAATAAAAATTTAATTCCTAATTTACCTAAAGTGAAAAATGTATTAAAGTTAATTCATATTAAAAGGATTACTATGTTTTAGGTTTTGAAATATTGTTAATGGATATTAATCTTTAGTTTTCAAATACCTAAATATGATCTTGAAATCTTACCATAATTTTATTTTCAATTTTAAAATTTTAACTTGTTAGGTAAAAAGAGCTAAAGTGATTATGCATTACCATTGTTATTTATTTATAGTTAATAATTAATTGATTTTTCCCTTTATTTTAAATTCTTTTTGAAAATTTAGGGTAAATGCCTACTTTTGAGAGTGAAGTGTAAATCTTTTATACCCTAGTGATTTTAAAATGTTTCTATGTTGATAATTACATTGCATATTGTTTGTATATAGATATATTTTAAAAAATAGATATCAATGCATTATGTTTTGTTTTGAAAATAAAAGTAAAATTATAAACATAATGACATAATTCTTTTTAATGTTTTAATTAAATTTCTTATGTTTTGATAATTAATGAGAGCATCTTATGATCGATATTTAATTTTTATTTATATGCCACTTTATTTAATACATTTATAAATTATGGCATGAATCTATTGCGATTAATTATTATTTAATAAATAAATGGTAATGCTCTTTACAAAAGCCTAATATATTATGAATGTAATGTTTTGATTTTAGGT
>MU227690.1:3739441-3762954 GCA_018584345.1 Thuja plicata | reverse complement strand
AGGAGATGCTAATGTACTAAGAGCCAAGGCAGAAAGCCTAAGAGGGAGGTTTGATGACCTAAGGATGAAAGAAGGAGAAAATATCACTCAGTATAGCTACAAAATCAAAGAGGTAGTCAATGCTATCCAAGGAGTTAGAGGTGTACTTGAAGAGGAGACATTGGTAAGTAAAATATTAAGAACCTTACTACCTGTATATGCTATTATAGTTTATGCTATTCAAGAAATGAGAGCATTTAAAAAAAATATAGTTACTCTAGATAGTCTGATTGGTAGACTGATTTCATTTGAGATGAATATCTTTGATACTAGTGTCTTACCATCTATAGAATCTGCATTCAAATCTTCTTTGAAAGTAAGTAAGTCAAGTCATAGACATACTATTAGGAATGATAGTGAAAGTGATAATGAGGATCAAGGAATTGATGAGATCGAAGCACTAATGGAAAGAAGACTGTAGAGAGGCAAAGGTAGATACAAAGGTAAATTACCACTTGTATGTTTTAATTGTAAAGAGGTTGGACACTTTGCTGCAAGATGTCCTAATAGAAGAAAAGATGATAGAAGTAATTACATAACATATGAAAATAAGTTTGACCGAAGTCATAAAAAATATTACCAAAGCAACCGACAATCTGAAAGAAGAGATAACCGAGACTAAAAGGACAAAGGAAAGAAAGCTTGTTACCTAGCTGAGAATAGAGCTGATGATACTGACATTGAATCTAAAGAAGACATTAAGATGGTAGTTTTAGCCATGAAGGATGATTCAGACAAAGAAGAAGAAAGGTATTTATAAACTGCACTCATATCTAAGCTTAGTAAGAATGATGTCTAGATCATAGATAGTGGCTGCACTCACCACATGGCCGGTGATAAGCAAAAGTTTGAAACTTTTGAATACTATAATGGTGGTTCAGTAAGAATGGGTAATGACACACCTTGTCCAGTTGAAGGTAAAGGAACCATAATGTTGAATAACCTGATCAAATGTGAAAATGCTTACTGGGTAAAAGGACTGAATTATAATCTGTTAAGTGTTTCACAGTTGAACAATATAGGTCACCAAGTAGCATTTGAGAATAAGAAGGCAAAGATCTTCAATGAATCAGGAAGGTTGATCAAAACTGGTGAGTAGAAAAAAGGTAACCTTTTCTATCTTGATGACATTAACACCACTTTTTTAATGGCTAGAAACGAAGACATATGGTTGTGGCACAAAATATTGTGTCAGGTGAATTTTGACAACATGATAAAGATAAGCAATAAAAGTAATGTCAGAGGCTTACCGAGCATGACAAAGCCTGAGCATATCATGTGCAAGGACTGTCAAAAGGGTAAGATGAAAAATTATAGTTTCAAGAGTAAAACCCATACATCTAATGCAATTCTAGAATTATTCCATACTAATCTATGTGGACCCATGAGGACAAAGAGTTACTATGGAGATAGGTATTTCATTCTCTTTGTTGATGATTATTCTAGAATGATGACAGTTATGTTCTTGAAAGATAAATCAGAAGCATTTAAGATGTTTAAATGGTATAAGGCTATGGTATAAAAACAAAGTGATAAGAAATTGAAATTATTAAGGTCAGATAGAGGAGGGGAATTTGTTTCAGATAAATTCACTAATTTTTGTAATGAGCATGGAATTAAAAGATAGGTTTCTGAGCCGAGAACACCACAAAAAAATAGAATTTCTAAAAGAAGAAACAGATCAATTGTTGACTGTGCAAGGACATTGATGATTGAGAAAAGCATCACTCAAACTTTCTTGAGGGAAGTTGTCAGTACTGATGTCTACACATTAAACATAGCACAATTGAAGAAGCACACAAAGAAGACACCCTATGAGCTTTGGTATGGTTACACACCCAATGTAAGTTACTTCAGAATCCTTGGTAGTCAATGTTATATTTTGAAGGATGATAGAAATGGAAAGCTTGACTCCAAAAGTGATGAAGGTATCTTTCTAGGGTATTCCACAAAAAGCAACGCTTATAAATGTCTTAACAAGTCATCTAACAATATCATTAAAAGTGCAAATATAAAGATAGATGAATTTGTAGAAAACAATGATAAGGAAAGCAGAAGAGAGCCAGAGGACTACAATAGGTTTGTTTATACTGAAGAACCTGAAACTCTACCCGAGCAACAGTGTATCACTCCTGAGCAACAGAACATTGCACCCGAGCATCAGGATGCAATTACCAAAAATTAGGATAATACTCAAGATGATGTGCCAAGTGATGGAGATCAGAATGAAGGTCAAGAAGATGATCAGAATGATGGACAAAGAGTTGAACCAAAACTTTCCAAGTATTTCAAAATACATCATCCACACAATCAAATCGTAGGAGACAAGAAGGCTGGAATGAGAACAAGAAGGAAGTCACTAAACACTAGATGTTTACTTTGTGATTTTTAGCCTAAATCTATTAATACTGCACTTGAGAATGAAGAATGGGTCAGTGATATGAATGAATAAATAGAAAAAATTGAGAAGAACAATACATGAACACTAGTACCGAGACCAGATGACAAGAATGCCATTGGTACTAAATGGATATTCAGAAACAAGCTGAATGAGAATGGAGAAGTCACTAGAAAAAAAGCAAGGTTAGTATGCAAGGGGTATGCACAAGAAGAAGGTATTGATTATGGAGAAACCTTTGCACCCGTTGCTAGACTAGAAGGAGTTAGAATCTTACTTGCTTATGTTGCATTTTAAGGATTCAAGGTATACCAGATGGATGTCAAATTTGCATTCCTAAATGGAATACTTGAAGAAGAGGTATACATTGAACAACCAGAAGGGTTTTTTGATCCAGACAAGAGGAACATGGTATGTAGAATACATAAATCCTTGTATGGATTGAAACAAGCACCTAGAGCATGGTGTGAAAGACTTCACTCCTATCTCATTAGCATTGATTTTGTAAGAATAAGTGGAAATAGCAATCTGTACTTAAAAGAAGATACCGATGTTAATATTCTGATTGCTGAAATATTTGTTGATGATATCATTATTGGGGGAAATGAAATGTTATGCAAATAATTTGCTAATGAAATGAGAAAAGAATTTGAAATGTTTATGTTTGGGGAGATCAAATTCTTTCTTGGTCTACAGATTCTTCAACAAGATGCAGACATATATATCAATCAGTCCAAATACATCAAGGAAGTGTTGAAGATATTTAAGATGGAAGAATACAAACCAGTTGGAACACCTATGGCTACCAGATGTAAGCTGAAAAAAGAAGACAAATCAAATGAGGTAAATCAGACCTTGTATAGACCAACGATTGGAAAACTAATGTATGTTGTTCACACCAGACCAGATATATCACATGTAGTTGGAATAGTTGCAAGATTCTCTGCTAATCCTAAAGAATCACATATGACTGATTTCAAGAGAATTTTGAGATATTTGAAGAACACTGAGGACTATGGATTATGGTATAAAAGAGAAGGTAAATTTGAGCTACAAGTATATACAGATGTTGATTGGGATGGAAACATTGATGATTGAAAGAGCACAACTGGAGGAGCATTCTTCATGGGTGACAGACTTGTCACGTGGATCAGCAAGAAGCAAGGATGCGTCTCTCAGTCTACTACAGAAGCAGAGTATGTGGCTGCTACTGCAAATTGCATCAATATTGCATGGATTAAACAATTGCTGGAAGGTATGAATATGAAGATCCTTGAACCAGTGATTATCTATTGTGACAATACCAGTGCAATTAACATTTTTAAGAATTCATTCATGCATGCTAAGACTAAGCATATTGCTATCAAGTATCACTATCTGAGAGAACAATTGTAAGAAAAATAGGTGATACTAGAATATGTTCAATCAAAAGAACAATTACCTGATATATTTCACCAAGCCATTACCGAAAGATACATTTGAGTACTTGAGACAAAGACTAGGGGTACAACCCTTTTCTATAGGTTAGTAAGCTGACTAGGAGGCTGCATCAGCCTACACACAATCAGAAGATCATTTATGTTGATGCAAGCACCAAGATGAACAACAACAGATACATCTATACATAGCAAGGAACAAATATGCACCGAACACCAGAGACATTGTATTGCTAATGGATAGGGAAATTCAGGGAATATATTATATAAAGGGATGGAAGATGACATAGAAGAATTATTTGGAATTATTGTCAAAGGGAGAGATTATCTCATTATCAAAAAGGGAGAGAGATTATCATCATTATAAGGGAGAGATGATCTCATTATCAGGAAAATATTATATCATTATCCATGAAGTGAATTTCCTATAGAATTAAAAGGAAGAGTTAATAAATATTCAAAGGGAGAGATTGTTTACATATGAAATATCCATCTAAGGGAGAGAAGTAAAAAAGGGAGAGAGTTCATACAAAGGGAGAGATTGATGTCAAAGGAAAAAGAGATTATCAGAACATAAATAGAAGATGCTACATCTATCTAGTGAAGGGATTAAATATTGAAGACATCCACTCTACAAGAAACAAATCTAAGCTATATGAGCTTACCAAGAGTCAGACATTTGTAATAGTTACAAAGGAAAGATTGATGAAACTGTTATATTTCATATTGTATTAGTAATAATATAGTGTGATAATGTAGTGTGTTGCCATCAATGCCAAAGTGAGAGATTGATGACATGTAACTAATTGAATGTTTGAAGATGTTAATTTGATCACCAAAATGTAGAAAAGATAATGCAAGACATTAAATCAGTTAATGGATTGTATTGTCATTGATGTCAACTTGATATAATCTAATCGGTTATAATCAAAGTGTCAAAGAATTCAAAGAATCAGAGAGAAAAATATTATGCTTTCAGTAGTGCATAAAAGACAAGCATTCACTAAGTGACATCAAACACTGACGACTAGTGGAACCTGATAGATAGAGATCATCAAAAGTTAAGTCACAGTGATGCCCGAGCAAAGAAACCAATGAGCATTACTGAAGAGTAGAATCACAAGCATTATTGACAACCATAATTACAGTGTTAACCGATGAGTAGAACTTTTTAGTGAATCCCTAAGGACAGACAACCCCGACAGAGAACTGAAGTGTTGACCAAAGCTATCAAAAATTTAAAATGATAGAAGTAACCCCAAGGTGTGCTTACACAATACTTCAAGATAGGACCTAGCTTGTCCTAATCCACTTAGGATCCTAATTCCTCTTTAAGGACCACACTTATCCTCAAGGAACTAAGCCTAAGACTCCTCCTAACTCTTCTCTAAGAGTTATAACTATTTTGTTTCACCTTGAAGGACATCCACCATTAGTTTTGTTGCACAATGCTTCTCATTGGTTTTGAAGAATTCCATCCCCAAATCCTTCAGACCAATTACACACATGTCACAAAGGTATTTTAAACTCTTTGTATGTTCATTCTACATCCATACAATACATATTTCATAGGTCTTCAATCCCAACTTAGTCGAGTTCCAAAATTGCACCCAAATTGTCCTATTAGGCCTAAAGCACCAATTAGCCCTATCCAGAGGGTTTTTCAAGATTTACTCTGAAAACTTCCACACAAAACCTAAAACCAATTAGGGATCCAGATACACTTTTTGGAAACCTAAAATATTTTTAAGGTCTAAGGTCCCCAAGCCTTCCATACACCTCTGTCCTGAAATGTAGGGCTATTAGGCCTATTTTGGCTCCTCACAAGAAATCCTCTGATTTATATGCAAAAATCAATTCAAATGGATTGGGTGGGTTCTAAACTCAATGAGAGGGATCTATGAGACCATAAAGACATTTATAACACACTTTTTTGATGAGTCCCATGCACACCCTTGTCTTTGCATTCTTGTTTTCACCCGTCATACACCTAACCAGACTGTCCTAGCTCGCCTAGGGCATGACTTTAAAATTTGTAAATTGACTCTCCTGACCTCCTACCTACATATGTACATTTTAAAGAGGCTCCCCTAACACATTCATTCAACCTTTTTCATTTCCCATGGTTTAATTTCATGGGGGAGCCATAAAACCAAAACCCACCTAAACTGAACCAGCAGACTACCTAGTTAGTAAACAATTTCCTACACCTATAAAATCAACTCTAATCTACTTTCACTCTAAATGAAAAAGTATTAGATATGTCTCTACCACATGAATCCATACTTAGATCAGTTAATTCAATCTATTAAAACACAAATAACTTGCAAATGCATCGACTGTACTCTATTTCCAAAAATACTTGCTCTATTGCTTCACAAAACCTGCATACATTCACTCTACCTTGGGAAATGAGACATAGAGTGCATAAATATACTTATTCCACCATTTCATTCCACTAAAATTAATTTCCCACTCCTAGAATGGTGGGAATCCAATGTTGTCGAGTTGCATGAAACATTTGCAAAAAGTTGCAAATGTTGTCATGACAACTTTTTGGCATCATTTGCATTTATATTGAAAACTATATTCTAGGGCCTCTAACCCATTTAGTTATATGAAATAACATCATTTATGCCTAGGAAATCATCTTTCTTTCTATTCTAATGTCTAGGACACATTTAGACCATATTTCCCCATTTAGACCAAAACTATGCATTAAAGTAACCTAACTATACTAGGTTTGATTAGACACTAACTATCCATCCACCTAGTAACACACCTTACAAGACCTACTAAGGTCCAAAAAATAAACACACACACTAACTTAACTAAGGTGAGTTACAAGAAAAAACATCTAGGGTTTAGTAGGTATCCTAGGTGCTCCTGCACCATCCTCCCTAAGTGAAAGATTTCAATCCATCTTTGGATTGAGTAAGTCAGGATCAATACCCAAATTTTTTGAATTCTGACTCCTTTATCCCTATTGCATCTGCATCCAATTGTCCTTTCCACTTAATTAAGTGTTCTTTGTAATCCTTCTTCCTAGTTTTCTTGTAAATTTAGGATTCCAGTATGCAGTCGGCCTTCTTGACTGGTGTAGATGGAAAATGGAGTTCTTCTACCTCTTGGATGGCTTTAGTCAAGCTCTAATCTAGATCAGGTATTTGCCCCTTGTATAGAACCAAGTCTACAATGTTACAAATAGGTGACAAGCCAATGTTCTCTGGTAATTCTACTTTGTAAGCATTTTCTCCATACTTGGTCAGTATAGTCCAGGGGCCAATTATTCTCATCTGTAACTTGTGTGGGATTCCTTTCTATAGTCTAGCCTTTTTGAGATGTACCATCACTAGGTCCCCAACCTTGAATTGAACATCCCTTTTTCCTTCATTAATCTTACTCTTGATCTTCTCAGTGTTGTCAATCAATGTCTTCCTAACTATGTCATGAACCTCTTGCATAGCATAGGCAAAGTCCTCAGCATATCCACTCCCTTTAACTCCATCCTTTAGTTCTCTGAGTTCATAAATGCCTCTAGGGTGTAGACCATAGACAATTTCAGAACTACTCTTACTAGTAGTCCTGTTCACAGTGTCATTGTAAGCATATTCAGATTTACCTATGAGTTGGTCCCATGTCTGACCATACTCCTTTTTTAAGCATCTTAGGAGATTACCAAGACTCCTATTAACTACCTCCGTTTGACCATTAGTCTGAGGATGGTATGTAGATCCAAAGGATAAATTGGTGCCCAACTTTTTGCATAGAGTCTTCCAAAAGTGACTCATAAACTTGGTGTCTCTGTCTGACACAATGCTCAAGGGAAATCCATGTATTCTGACTACCTATTTAAAGAAAAGATAAGTTATTTGACTAGCATCATTGGTTTTCTTACAGGGAACAAAGTGAGCCATTTTAATAAATCTATCTACTATCACATAGACACTATCTATTCCCTGTCTTAACTTAGGCAATCCAACCACAAATTCCATGCTCAAGCATTCCCATGGTCTAGTTGGGATAGGAAGTGGTTGGTATATGCCAACATTAGAAGATTTTCCCTTAGCCTTCTTTCACACAATACAACTCTCAACATATTTCCTAATATCAACATTCATCTTTAGCCAAAAGTAAAATCTCTGATCAATTTCTTGTGTCTTACTGGCCCCAAAATGACCACTCAATGCACCATTGTGTTTCTCCTTAATCAAATTATCCCTTATAGACCCTCTAGGGACACATAGTTGACTTCCTTTAAATAGGAGATTACTTTGCAAAGTATATCCAGAATATTTATAATAAAATTGGTTCTGATATTCTTGACATACCTTATAGATGTCTGCAAAGTCTTCATTATCACCATATAGATCTTTGAAGTTGTCTATTCCCATTCTCTACAGTTGGATCTCTTGGACAGTAAGGGCTCTTCTTCTTAAGGCATCTGCAACCTTGCTCTGCAATCCCTTCTTGTGTTTGATATTGAATGTGTATGCTTGCAAGTATTCAACACACTTCATATGCTTATGACTGATTTTTTCTTGTGAGTTCAATAAGCTCAAGGCTTGATTGTTTGAATAGACTATGAACTCCTTTGGAAGTAGGTAATGCCTCTATTTTCTCAGTGACTGGACCAGAGCATACATCTCTAGGTCATAAGAAGAATATTTCTTCTTAGCTTCACTTAGTTTCTCAGAGTGGAAGGCCACTGGTTTTCCCTCTTGGCTTAGGATAGCTCCAATTGCCACATTGCTGGCATCACACTCCACTGTAAATAACTTTTCAAAGATTGGCAAGACCAAAATTGGTTGGGTTGCAATCTTATTTTTCAGTAGCTCAAAACCATGGTTAGCTTGTTCATTCCAAATAAACTTAGTCTTCATGCCTCCTTTAATAGTGTCCAACATAGGAGCACAAATTACACTAAATTGCTTAATAACTTTTCTATAGTACTGTGCTAGGCCATGGAAACTTCTTACCTCAGTGCTTGTTCTTGGATTAGGCCAATTAATGATGGCCTCCACTTTTCTAGGATCCATCTTTAAGTTACCCTGAGATAGCACAAAACCAAGGTACACTAACTCTGTCTGGATGAACTCACACTTTTCTAAGTTGATCATCAACTTATCCTCCTACAACTTCTTCAAAAATTGTTCAAGGTGTTTGAGGTGCTCTTCCCTTGTCTTACTATAGATGATTATATCATCTAAGTAGACCACTACAAACTTTCCATTGTAATCTTTAAGTACCTCATTCATCAACCTCATGAATGTTGATGGGGCATTTGACAACCCAAATGGCATGACAAGCCACTCATACAGTCCTTATGTAGTCTTGAAGGCTATTTTCCACTCATCCCCTTCATTTACCCATACTTGGTGGTAGCCACTCTTTAGGTCTATCTTTGTAAAGTACCTTGCTCCTCCTAGACAATCCATTAGGTCTTCTATCCTAGGGATAGAGAACCTATACCTAATGGTGATTGTATTGATTGCTCTAGAGTCTATACATAACCTCCAAGTTCCTCCCTTTTTAGGTGCTAGGACTGTGGGCATGGCACATGGGCTAATACTCTTTCTTATAAGGCCTTGTTCTAGGAGCTCTTGGATTTTTCTAGCAATTTCCTCATTCTGTTGAGTCATTTTATAGGCTTCCTTATTGGGTAGTGTAGCTCCTGGTATTAGGTCTATCTGATGGCTTACAGACCTCTTAGGGGGTAGGGTTGATGGTTGTCCATCACTCACTATTCCTTAATACTTCTCTAACATCTCTTGGACTTCTTTGGGTAGCTCTATCCTCTTCTATGTTTTGTCAACAACCTCCTTTGGATTTAACACCAGTGCAAATCCAACTCCTTCTCCTTCTTCTAAAGTCTCTAAGAACTCTTTTTCACTCACCATGAGAACATTGGGACCAGTTGTCTTTAATTTTTCATCCTCCAACAGTGACTGGATTCTGTATGTCACATTGTCCTTCTTGAAAGGGTATGAATTTTTCACTCCATCATGCATGACCTTTCTATCAAATTTCAATGGTCTACCTAGGAGCAAGTGACATGTGTCCATAGGTAAGACATCACATAAAAATTTGTCCTTGTATCTCCCAATTGAGAATTCTACCCAAGCTTTCTCATTAACTAGGACATGTTGTCCTTTGTTTAGCCAAGTGACCTTATAGGGACTGGTGTGGGGTATCCTTGTCATTTTCAACTTGCTGACTGCCTCCTCTGACACTATGTTGTCAGTTGATCCTGGGTCTATGATGACTCTACACACTTTTCCCATCATCTTAAACTTTACTCTAAACAATGATCTCCTCTGACTGAGTTCTTCTTTCACTGGCTCTTTGATTAGAGTTCTTCTCATCATGAGATTCTCTCCCTCCTATGATTATAATGGTACTTCAAGGTTCTTGTTTCCACTTATCTCCTCATGAACATAGTTCACTCTTTTGTCACCTCCTTGATAGGTACTTCCCTTCTCTGGACACCTATATGCCAGATGTCCTAAATGATTATAGTGATAACACTTCATATTGGCAAAATAGTTGCCTCTTCCTTAACTCCTACATGTTCCTCTATTGTTAGAGTTCCTTCCTCTACTTGAAATTCCTCTATTGAATTTTTATTCATGTTGTTTAGTGAGCTTAGTCTCTTCTTGACCTTTAGATTCAAAGTTTCTTCCACCATAACCACCTCTTTTTCCTCTAGTGGCTCTTCCTCTACCCCTTCCTCTTGAGGTGTTGGAATCTTGTTTCTTCTTCAACTTGTCTTCCACCTCGATAGAAATTTGGTGGCACTTCTAAACTATGTCTGGAGTCAAAAGACTCATCTCATCTTGAATGGTCCATTTAAGTCCATTAAGGTGCCTTGATAACTTCACCTTCTCATCCTCTGCTACTCTTGACCTCATACAAAGTCTCTGAAATTCTTTAGTGTATGAGTTGACATCTAGGTCCTTTTGCCTTAGACCTTATCTTCTCTTGTGGACCTAGATTTTGTAATCCTCAGGGATGTAAGAATCTTTGAATCTTGCTACCATAGCCTTCCATGAAGCAATGAGCCTTTTCCCTTCCTTCTCTCTCTCTCATCTTGGATGAATTTCCACCATGTGAGAGAAGAACCTCTCAATCTAGATTTTGCAACTTTCACCATTTGAGCCTCAGTGATGCCATCACACTCAAAATGGTTTTCTAGTCCCTCTATCCAATCAAGGACTACCTCTGGCTCCATTTTTCCATTGAAAATGGGAAATCCTTCCAATTATTTGCCACTCATAGCCTTTAGGGCTTTTAGGAATGGTTCTTGGTCAAGGACGGGGTCATCTTCAATGGAAATCTCTTTGCCTTTCCCTTCAATTCTTTCCTTCACTTCATCTGCTTTCACATCAACTTCATACACTTTTTGCTCCAATTAAGCCAACCTATCTCAGAGTAGCCTATTCTCCTCCTCTTGTTCATCTTCCTTCTTTGCTAATTTAGAAATAGTCACCATTTTTGACTCTCCAACTGATTCTTCTGGTTGAAGCATTAACCACAAGCTTGATCAAAAGAGGTTCTGATGCGATTCTGATAAAAGTAACCCCAAGGTGTGCTTACACAATACTTCAAGACATGACCTAAATTTTCCTAATACACTTAGGATCCTAATTCATCTTTTAGTACCACACTTATCCTCAAGGTACTGATCTTAAGACTCCTCCTAATTCTTCTCTAAGAGTTACAACTATTGTGTTTCACCTTAAAGGACATCCACCATTAGTTTTGTCTCACAATGCTTCTCATTGGTTTTGAAGAATTCTATCCCCAAATCCTTCATACCAACTCCACACATGTCACAAGGGTCTTGTACACTCTTTTTATTTTCATTCTTCATCCATACAATCCGTATTTCATAGGTCTTCAATCCCAACTTAGTTGAGTTCCAAAATCGCACCCAAATTGTCCTATTAGGCCTAAAGCACCAATTAACCCTATCTAGAGGGTTTTTCAAGATTTACTCTGAAAAATTCCACACAACCCCTAAAACCAATTAGGGATCTAGATACCCTTTTGGGAAACATAAAATATTTTTAAGGTCTAAGGTCCCCAATCCTTCCGTACACCTTTGTCCTGAAATGTAGGGCTATTAGGCCTAGTTTGGCTTCTCACAAGCACTCCTCTGATTTCTATGCAAAAATCAATCCAAATGGATTGGGTGGGTTCTTAACTCGATGCTAGGGATGTATGAGACCCTTAAGACACTAATAACACACTTGGTTTAGGACTCCCATGCACACCCTTTTCTTTGTATTCTTGTTTTCACCTTCCATACACCTAACCGGACTGTCCTAGCTCGCCTAGGGCATGGCTTTAAAATTTGAAAATAGAATCTCTTGACCTCCTACCTGCATATTTACACTATATAGAGGCTCCCCTAACACATTCATTCAACCTTTTTCATTTCCCACGATTGAATTTCATGGGGGAGCCATAAAACAAAAACCTACCTAAACTGAACCAGTAGACTACCTAGTTAGTAAACAATTTCCTACACCTATCAAATCAACTCTAATCTAGTTTAACTCTAAATGAAAAAGTATTAGATATGTCTCTACCACATTATTCCACACTTAGATCAGTTAATTCAATCCATTAAAGCACAAAGAACTTGCAAATACATCGATTGTACTCTGTTTCCAAAAATACTTGCTCTATTGCTTCACAAAACTTGCATACATTCACTCTACCTCAATAAATGAGCCATAGAGTGTCTAAATATGCTTCCTCTACCATTTTAGTTCAATAAAATTCATTTCCCACTCCTAGAATAGTGGTAATCCAATGTTGTCGAGTTGCATACAACATTTGCAAAAGTTGCAAAATGTTGTCATGACAACTTTTTGGCATCTTTTGCATTTATTTTCAAAACTATATTCTAGGGCCTCTAACCCATTTAGTTTGATGAAATAACATCATTTATTTCTATTAAATCATATTTCTTTCTATCCTAAGTTCTAGGACACATTTAGACCATATTTCCCCATTTAGACCAAAACTATGCATTAAAGTAACCTAACTATACTAGGTTGGATTAGACACTAACTATCCATCCACCTAGTAACACACCTTACAAGACCTACTAAGGTCCAAAAAATAAACACACACACTGACTTGGCTAAGGTCAGTTACAAGCCAAAACATCTAGGGTTTAGTAGGTAGCCTAGGTACCATAAAACACCAAAGTTAACTAGAGTTTGTAAATGACAAAATATCTAGCTGGTAGAGCTAAATATAGAATTAACTGGTAGTTATCATTTTTTTCATTGACAAGATAAAGAAAGAGATAAGTAAAGGATTTAAAGTTGTTTTGTCTAGTTGGCAAGAAGCTTTCTACGATATAAAACAGGAGTTGTGCTTTAAATCAGAATTGCCTAAGATTGTGGATCACGCCAAGATCAAGAAAATCAAGAACCTAGAAACAATGATATCATGTCTATAAAGAGACAACTTGATTCATTATGAATTAAGGGGAGTGATGAAAAAGAGGATACTGAAGAGAAACTAATGAAGAAAAACTTCATACAGTCCTGATCAATCAAGCTGAGGAAAGAGCTAAAGATTTCTGCGGACACCGAGCAACAGAGCATAGCATCACCGAGAAGAAACAAATGTGGAGTAAAGGTATTGAAAAGATATATTGATCATAATGGTTTAATGATCTTACAATAGATCTGAAAATCTGCAAGTATAAGTTGTATATATGAACAAATCATACTATTTCAGTTTTACCATTGATTCATAAAGTCTCTTAACCGAGAAGGATTTAAAGATCCTTTCTATATTGAGATACATCCCAAGGAGTATCAAAAATTTTGATCATGAAGATAGCATGAGATGCCAGATACCATTTGAAAAACTAGGGTTTGGTCATAGAAGGTAATATAGAGATGCCCGATATCAAGTGACAAACTAATCTTTTAAATCCTCTAACTAGGTCACACCTAACAGTGTGTTTGTGACCTTTAACAGGGTTGGCTCTTCATCAAGCTCACTTCAGAAGAGTGAAATTTTTGGGTTATCGGTCCCAAGTGGTTTTTCCCTTAATAGGGTTTCCACGTTAAAAATCCATGTGTCAATGTGTTTATGAGTCATTAATTTAGTGTTTTGCATTACACATAACTAATCTAGATTGATCAGTATACACTAAGCTATTTACTGTCATTCGGTAAATTGGAAGACTACTATTTGGTAAACACAAAGAATAATGTTTAACAAAGCACTCCGAGTAGTAGTTATTTGATAAGTATATTTGAAGGCATACATCTTGTAGGACTGAAGATAACTAGAGGCTTAATATTGTGGTACTAAGTTCTTGGGTTGATTTATTGGAATATTTTTGAGGCCACTGATTCACCCCCCCCCCCTCTTAGTTATTACTAACACACATTTCTTTCTCTGATCCCCAAAAATATGGACACTGAAAACTTCAGTGATTTCAGACCTATTGCCCTTTGTAACTCCCTATATAAAATTATGTCAAAGGCAGTGACAAACAAAGTAAAAATATTGGTTCCAAATCTAATTTCAAAAGAACAAACAGGCTATGTACCGTAAAGATCTATATTTGATGCTATTATTATTATACAAGAAGTTATCCATTATGTACAACAAACAAAAGAAATCACTATGATCATTAAACTAGACATCAAAAATGCCTATGATAAAGTGGATTTGCACTTCCTCTGCAAATGCCTTGAAGCATTTGGATTCACAAATAAATGGATAAACCTTATATATAACTTTATTTCCACTCCAAAGATATCCATACTAGTCAATGGTACCCCAGAAGGATTTTTTGACATATCACAAGGATTAAGACTAGGATACCCTATTTCCCCTTTGCTTTTTGTGATAATAGTTGAAGCCTATGGTAGAATGGTCGCATGTCATTACCATTTTGGAAAAATCAAGGGAGTGAAAGTTATAGATGGGGTGGAAAACATAACACACCAACAATTTGCAAATGATACAATTTTACCACCTGAATGTTCCAAAATGGAAGAAACTCAACATAAGGAAATTATTGACAATACATTAAAGCATCAAGACAAAAGGTAAACCCTAATAAATCTGATTTTTTTTCTAAACACTGATTCTCACATTGAAAATGAAATTTACAGAATAATGGGTTCCAAAAAGGGTAACTTGTGCAAATATTTAGGAATCCCTTTAGACAAAGACAATAGGTCAAATAAAATATGGGATCCTATGATTAATAAATTTGAGGCCAAGATGGAAAATTGGAAGGAGAAATGGTTGTCTAATGCTAGACGCCTTACTATGGTAAAATCCATCCTTTTAGCTTTACCCTCATACCAAATGTCATGCATCCCCCTTACCTCAAAATCCAAATATTCACTGGAAAGAAAAATGAGGAACTTCTTTTGGAAAGGTGTATCTAATAAAAAGAAGATGGTCTTCACCAACTGGGACAATTTGTGCAAACCTTTCATCAATGGTGGGTTGGGTATTAAGAAATTGAAATGGAAAAATAAGGCTCTAGGAGAAAAACTAATTTGGAACATGTATTAGAACCAAAACATAAAATGGGCTAAGATCCTCTTCCATTAATACTTGGAACCTGCTGATAGGCTTAATATCTTTAGAACCATTAATCCCCCTAAGGGTTCCAAGGCTTGGAAATTTATGCTTGATTGAAGGGATAAAATCACTAGCAAATCGTCATGGGATTTTGGTCTTGGTAATAAAGCTCTCTTTTGGGATGACTCTTAGGGAGGTTATCCCCCTTTGTCAGAATTAATTTCTCCCCACATTAAAAATACTCTAACCAATTTATGGGAGGAAACTCTCAATAACTATTTGGTAACCCCAGAAATTGACCCCTATTTAAAATGGAGCTGGAGATCCCTCGAAAATACTTCACTTACTCTCAATGAAAAAGAGGAACTCTGTTATGTCCTCTCTGCCATAACTATTACTCCCAAACTCACAAAAAATGCACAGGTGTGATTAGGATACAATTTTGGTACATATACAATCAAATAAGGGTACCAAGTAATGGTCAAGAACCAGAACTTAATTCCCTCTGACCTTCCCCTACATCTCTGCTGGGACAAGATATGCCTCCCAAAAGCTGGAATGTTCACATGGGCTGCCCTCCAAAAGCGTATAATTACTACTAAATGGTTCAAAAAAGTAGGTTTCAAAGGACCATCCCATTGTGCCACCTATGAAGCACAAGAAGAAATTGTTGATCATATCCTTTTGCATTGCCCATACTCACATAAATGTTGGTTCTGGATTCTACAAAAACTTCATTTCCAAGTAGCTATCTCAAGTAACCTACTGGACTTATTTAAAAATTTCCCTCTTCTATTCAAGGACTATAATTTCTATCCTATCTATAGAATTTCCCCCTCCATAATGATTTGGGAAATTTAGAAGGAGAGAAACCATAGAATATTTCAAGGAAACACAATGTAAGCTCCTAGTTTGATCAACAAAATTGAGGCAAGATTAATAGAAGTGACAAATTACAACTGATTGAGAACTTTTAATAACACCGATTACACCTTCTCCCTTTGGGATAATGAGATTAGAAAGGGATGGAACAACCTCATTATCCCCCCATAATATGAAAAAGGAGGAAAAGAGGCCTCGATAGCCAGGCTAAATTGCAAATGTTCTCTCCCCCACCTTTGGCATAAAATCAATTTTTATGGTGCAACCCGAGGTAATCTTGGGGTGGCTGGAATTGGCTACATCATACATGATTGGAACAGTGACATTAGAGGAAAATTGGCCAAGCCTATTGATATAGCCTCTAACATTATAGCTAAACTTGAAGCTCTCTGTGAGGGTCTTCTACTCTATAAAAACCTTAACATTAAAAACTTAGTGGTTGAACGAGACTCTCAAATCATTATTAACGCCCTTAGGTCTGGCTCACTAATTGGCTCCTTAATTTGAGAATCTACCATGTCGTCAACCTCTCCAATTTTTTGATAATATTAATTACACCCACATATATAGAGAAGTTAATAAAGAAGCTGACAAGCTTGCCAATTTAGCTATAGATGGAAATATCCTAATGGAAACTTGCTCTGCTTGATCTGACCCTTCATCATAGGAACATGTGTAAACCTCACCCAAGTAATCTAATAGCCAAAAACAAACACAAATTAAATTATAGAAGCACCAACTTTCAACTATTTATAATCACTCGATCATGCAATTGAAAAATTTGAACCATAATCTAATGAAGATAAATAGTTTATAATCTGAAAATGATAGTCTATATGGAAATGGATATTTTCTCTATTATGAATATATGTATAATATATATCTTTGCATTTATTTGTATGTATAAATATATGTGAAATATATACACATATGTATAAATACACGCAGAAATAGAAATTGTACATATACATTATCTGTTACATCACTATCATATACACATCAATTAACATTCCATTTCAATTTCTAATTTAAAAAAAAAACACATCAAAAATTATTTATTTTGGCAACACCTTAATGGTAGCTTGCTCTGATTTTCAAACTCTTGTTTCCTATCCCTAATACCCCAAAATTCATGAACAATTACAAATTTTCACAAGGCATCAACTATCAACTATCTATAATTAATGAATTATGAAATACTTTAGAACCATAATCTAACAATTATAGATAGTTTTTAACTAGAAAGTTATGGCCCTTAGGGAAATTGGTATTTTCTCTCCTCCACCATTTTTTTCTTTTCGCCCTTCCTCTAATGCTTTGTTCACTTATAATTACATTTATGCACAATACACAGCTTAGCATCTATTTCTATGTATAAATATATACATACACATATATTTATATGTATAAATATATGCAAACAAATACATTGTTCATATAATGTATCTATAACTTCTCTATTCATTTTCATCAGTTCACATTTCAATTTCTTTAATTTAAATATATATTTTTATCTGATTTATTTTAGTTATTATTTTTCTTTTTCTCTCAATCGTTTACTCCTAGGATCTTCTCTCTCTTTCCTTTCACTTGGATTTATTTTTTTTCTTTCCTCTACTCTATTTTATGATATCCCTTCCCTTCGTATTCCTTTCCTCCTTTAGCATTATTCTCTCTTACATGATTGATAATATCACTTTATTGCTCTCCTTATTATTCTCTATTCTTCATTCCTCAATACTCCTTATGAATTATTTTCCTTATTGCTCATCATGGCTTGATAAGCTGACCTTGTCTCTTATCGGTTTCCTATGTTTCAGGACACCTCATGTCCACACCCCTCATGCTGTCATCATCACCCGGGGTTCCTCCCAATGATTCACCCGCCTTGCCCACGTCTTCCAATCATACTTTGTTATGCTTTTGAAACCGACATCTAGACTCTTCCTGGGCATCCTTATAATATTGTTTCCTCATTCTTGGCTAAGCTAGATTTTTGTTTACATCAGGATGGGAACTTATAACAAAGAGTATGGTGCCTGGACTAATTATTGTGTTTATTATTCTTATATATATATATATATATATATATATATATATATATATATATATATATGAGTGAAAGATTATTTGATCAATTATCAATGACGGATATGTCCTCAGACTAGGTATTAATCTGTATACAGTCTCACCCCCTAAAAATCAAATAGAAATTTTCTATTACCCAATCCTCCCATAGTCAAAGTATGATTTACCCTACAGTTTGCACTTTGACTTACTTTGGTTTTTCTGTTTAATCTTTCGACATCAAGTGAGATGAGATATCAAATCTGGAGGATCATGCTATCAGAAAAGATGGAAACATTTCATGTTTAGTCTGTCTTCTTTTTGAATATTCAAATAATTTTAAATCTCAAAACTATACCTTAGTTAGAATAGTATAGGTTGATAGGACAAATCTTCCAATATAGGAAGAAGGCCTCTATCTCAAATTTAATGAACTAAAGGGTAACTAAACAATCATATAGTGTTGTGGCTACTAATGTTCATGTTACAGGATTTATTAGTGCTAACCTTTATGATGACATTATTTTTCCATTAGTACACTTAGTGAAAAACATTGACCGAGATCACCGACAGACTAAAGCATTACCGGCAGACTACAAGCATTACTGGCGGACTACAAGTATTACCGATGAACAACGAGCATACCCGACAGAACACAAAGGTCATAAGAAAAATGCTAAGTATGGAAATGACAAGCTTCAACGGTGACCACAAGCATCACTGGCGACACAGTTTTGAGAACTAACCCGACAGGAATAGAAAAGGCATACCCGACGACAAGTTCAAGAAAGGAACACCGACAACCAAGAAAACCGACCGTCAGAACCGACAGTTAGTTAGAGAACCTGCAAATTGTGGATCTGATTTTTACACGACGGATAAAGCAATGTAATTCTATTTATAGAGCTTTTATTTTTTTTAAATCATAACTTGAGGGTCAAGAAAGCTTTATGTAAATGTTTTAAAGCATCCTAACGGATCTAAAACATATCTAACTAAAGATCAAGGTCAAGTTTTAAACCTTGGATCTAGAGTTAACTTGCGATGCATGAATAAAAAATTGAGCCTAATTTAGTATAAATAGATGTTCAAACTCAATTGTGAGTTATGAATTCATTGTTGTTGATAGCCACGAAGAGCATCTAAGGAGCAGAAGGAAGAATTCATGCAAAGTTCAAAAATAGAACACATCAGTTGTTAAGAACACACAGAGGCTACCTACGAGCAGATAAAGGTATTATTCAATCATGGAAGGATGATTACTAATATGTATGAAGCTTAATAAGATCTATTATCAACAATTAGAGATTGCATACATCATTAGATCAAAGACTTACATAGTTTCATTCTAACAAGTGCATCACGTCTAAAATCCTTTTGTAGAAGGTGGACTTAACAGTTCTTTATAAATCTCTTAACAGAGTGCACACTTAACAGTGTTGCTAAAGCTTCAAATGAAGTAAATCTTAACAGGTCTCCACTGTAATACTCCTAACAGGGTAGGTCATCAGAAGTGACCAATTGTAAGCCTTAACCGGCCCCTTCTTATCTCCAGATAGTGAAGTCTTGTGGGTAACAATCCCCACCGCATTTTTTACTTCCTAACAGGAGTTTTCTGCGATATCATATCTTGTGTTATGTGTTATCTATTTTCATGAATGTTTATGTTATGATTACATGCTAAAAGAACTTATGATATGACTGCATATGCATAAAGAAAGATGAATAGTTAGATAAGATAATGTATAAATTGATGATTAAGAGTTAATGGGGTAACCAAGAAAATTTTTAGAGGTACTGATTCACCCATCCCCCCTCAGTACATCATCTCAATATAATTCCAACAATTGATATCAGAGCTAAGTCTCTTTCTTGAAAAGCTTAAAGACTTGAGAGAAAAGATCAGAGTAATGGACAAGTTTAGACTAGACATGACTATTGAGAATGAGCAGTTACAGATGGAAATAAACTATGAGCAGTATAAGGAGGCAAGAATAAAATTGAGAAAATTTCTTGATGAAAGAAAGATTATGGAAACCAGGCTGAATGAGAAAGACTACAAAGAATTGGATATAATAGATTACTTTGAAATAGCTGAACCATCAATGAGCAAAGCTTCAGATGAAGAAATTAAAAGTCTACAAGAGATCAATCTACATCTGACAGATCAAATCAAGATGCTGCAAATTGGTCAAGAGACTCAAATGGTGAAAATGATAGATGTCATGAATGATACAAGAAAATATGAAAATGAAATAACACTAGCCATTGATGATAGGAGGAAAATTATAGAGAAGCTACAAGAAAAAAAATTAGAGATTCAAAGACTCACTGAGCATCACCATGAGGTTACAAACCAGATAATTCTTATGAGTCAAGAAGCAAACAGATAAAATACAGAACTCATTGAAAGAATACAGATCATAGGTGAGCTAAGAGAAGAGAACGATAAATTGAAGCATGAAATCAAAGTCCAGAATCAACACAACGAATTGATCAAAAAGGCTGAGGATAGCAACAAAAAGATGGATGATTTTCTTGATGGACAAAGAAGATTCAACAACTACATAGGATTAGGGTACAAAAAGAATGGTGAATCTTCAAATCAACTAGATTAGAGGAATGCTTTCAAAACCCCAAGATCCAATAAGCTATCATGCAATCACTGTGGAAAACCAGGCCACACCTCAAACAACTGCAGAAGCAAAATGAAAGGTATTTCTCAAGCACAATCTAATTTTAATGGTAATTGTTATAAATTTCAAAAGAAAGGACACAAAGCACATGAGTGCATATCTAAAGTGATAAATCCAAAGAGAAAAACCTCTATGAACAAATACTGTCCTACATGCAAGATGAATGGGCATACACATAAAGAATGCTGGAAAAAGAACAACAAGGCATGGACACCAAAGGAAACTGATAAAAGCTACAAACCAGAAAGAATAGGTAACTCATATGTTTGGGACTATAACACATGGGTAAACTATACAACATGTGGAAGGTATGGTCATATTGCTGCCAACTGTATGAGAAAATGGACCAAAAGGTCAAGAGGCTGGACCAATCTAGGTATGGCATGTTTACACTATCATAAGGTTGGACATGTGATAAAAGATTGCAAAGACAGACTAACAGACACAAATACACATCCCAATGGAAATACCATTGATGACATCAAAAGAATGAGAAACAAGATGTGGGTAAAAGCCACAAACACTGAAGGTGCTGGAACAAGCAATCCAAATGGTACCACCTCATCTAATGGATCTGGTGACATCACTACATCCAACTAAATTGCACAAGTAAGTATGAAACTGTATTATGACAAGTTACATTATACATCAGTTCCATCATATATAGTTCATATTGTAACATTAGCATGAATAAAGCTGCAATATATTGTTATTTTGCTAAAACTATTGAAAAGCAATCATCAGTTATTGGGCACAATTTGTATCGGTGAACACACACAGAAAAGTTAGCACTACTTATCGGAATGTATTGGTCATTACATAAGCTATGTGTAAACCGACGGATATCGGTGAATGTTGAATCAACAAAAGCTGTCTTCGCAACCTCACCAACAATCATCGGTGAAGTCTCCAAAACCACTAGCTACCTTGACACTTGGAATAAACACCGGAGATATTATGAATGTATTTACCGATGAAATTAGTCTTCAGAAACTGATGAATTGGTAAGCATTAATGACAACTTAGGGTACAAAGAGGGTATAAAAGCCTGACGGGTAAACTCATTTTTGCACCCGCGATTTTTGAGTAGAGCATAATAGACCAGAATGATTTGAGAGCAATTTGGAGAGTGACCCAGAAGAAATCATTGTGACATGAAGCACTCACATTCATAGGCAAGCATAGAGAATCCATAAGTTATCATACTCACCGACCGCACTATCTTTATTTTTGAAAAGCCCTAAATTTTTGCAACACGATGGCATCAACTTCTAGGGTTGAGAAAATTAAGGAAGATAAGAACAAAGCCTTGAAGCTTGTAAGTAGAGGTGCATGTCCTGAGCCTAAATATAAGTTACATCCTAAAATAGCTTCACAACCTGATGATTTCGGAGCATTCTCCTGAATCCTACCTAGGTTTTTACTGATAGAGGATGTAAGATCCTACATTCATTGCAAGATCTAAGAGATAGGAGATCTAGACCTTTATAATGCCTATAGGGCACTGTGTGATGATGCTGGAAAGCTCAAAGAAGAGCATAAACACTTGGAAGTAAAGGGACTCACAAATGCACTGCATTTTCCCAAGGTTTTCAAAATAGAATGGATAAAAATTGTTCTTAGCAGAGTTCACAACAAAAATCTATGGCTAAATAAGCCAAAGGCTATAAAAAAAGATGTTATACACGCAGTTACTATTTATCCTACAACCGATATACCACAGGCTCACAAACACCCATCTCTAGCAGAAGTTGAAAGACTAACTGGTGCAAAATCAGATAAAAGAGCACTAAAGGTCAACACCATTACCAACATAGAATTGAAGTTTGGAGCATGTGTTGTTGGATACAAGATATTCCAAGAAATCCGAATGAATAGCATATCTAGCACTACCATGAGCACAGCATATAAGATTATCAAACAGGGGAAGAAGATGGATCTTGCAGAGATCCTGTTACATCAATTTGAGGAGAACATGTGCACAATAAGGTCTTCAAGGACAAACACATGTAAGTTTGGTTCCCTCATAATGTGCATATTCTTTTATTTTGAAGAATACTTTCCTTCCATTAGAAAAGTTACATGGGACACAAGCAAACCCATTACCATTCAGATAGGTGAATTTATAGAATCACTAGGGATAGACTTTGACAATGTAATGCATGAGTATTTCAAAACAATAAAGGAAATGCTTCAAGCAAGAACTAGGATTCCTGAGAAACTGGTAGAGGAACACCATGAAGAAATATGTTTCATGGTAGATACTAACTTCACATACATACAAGCAATAGTTCCAAGAAAATCATGGCTTTCAAAATTGGATTATGAAATCAAAATAGGATTAGCCAATGAGTGCATTAAGGCACTATTGAATGAACCAATAGACAACAAACAACTGAGATTTGGTACCTATGA
>MU227690.1:3698406-3731759 GCA_018584345.1 Thuja plicata | reverse complement strand
TATATATATATGGATAAAATTTTGTAAAGTGAAGATGTAAGATGTATGAATGGTATATGGATGGATATGTATGCGAATGAGATGTCTGATAGAAGATGAGAGATAAGAGATTGACAGAGATTATTGAGAGATAACAACTAGAACTATCCAAGCATTGGATATGCTTGTTTTTTTTCATTTCTAAAAATACTTTTCTGGAGTATTGATTGTAAGAACTATAAGCTCAATGTACCCCTAACAGGGTATTGTATACCTTTAACAAGGTTTTTATTCGTTTAACATAGAAATGTACTATGTAATATTCAGCTCCTAACATGGCTAGGTCTCCTTACAAGGACATTATACTTTAGTGCATGCTTGTGGGTACCATCCCCACCAGGGTTTTCTCTTGGCTAGGGTTTCCTTGACAACAAATCATGGTGTAATGAGTTGCTTGTGTTATTTTCTTATGTTCTTTTCATTTCTGTAATCATATGGTTTATGTGGAATTGGTTTAAGTTTAATTTAAAGTGTTGTAATACTGATTCACCCCCCTCTCAGTATTACTTAATCCTAACAATTGGTATCAGAGCTATTGGCCCTTGAAAATAAATTTTAACAACTTAATGCAGATCAAGATGGATTCAGTAAGTTTGGAAGAAAACTTTGAAGCGGCACTTGAAGACCTTCATAAAGAAAAAGTAGAGAATGGTGACTTGAGATTCAATTTAAGAAGAGCTGGGGGATTCATTAAGAAACTGAAAGATTAGCTTGAACTTTCTAGAAATCAGAGACATGATCTTATGGTTTAGATAAAAAAAATATTTAGACAATGATAATTTAGATCAAATAAAGAAACTTGAACAAGAGAATGATACTCTAAAGCTTAATAATGAATCAATGATCAAAGAGATTCAACAAGAAAAGGATGCTAAAAAAAAGATTGAAGAAGATTTGAAAGATGTTAATATTTTGATGGGACAAATGAAGAATGAGCTTGACCATTACAAGAACAAGTATCTAGAATTGGAGAAATATTATCAGATCATAAAAGGTGAACTTGTTGAGACAAAGAAACACATTGAGAGACTTCACATGAGAAGTGACTTGATCGATGAACAAAGAGATGGACATAAAATTAAAGAGGATATGAATGGTGTTGGTTTCAATGAAGCTAAATGTTCTAAGATTCAAGAAGAGAAACCTGATGCGAAGACTGATGAAGAAAAACCCATTCTTGAAGAGCCTAGAGAATAGATCAGATCTTTTAGAGGAAGATGTTTTGGTTATAACAAGTTTGGACACACGAAGAAAGATTGCAGAGGTAATGCCCCTTTCAAAAAACAAAATTGGTTATTGTTTTAATTGTCATGCATATGGGCACAAGAAAGTAGAATGCATGAAACCTAATCAATCTAGATATAGACAAGATACCAACAGAGGAGAATCAGCAGTCAAAACCACATGTTACAAATTTAATAACATTAGGCATATTGCAAAGTACTGTAAGTTACAAGTAAGTCATAATAGACCTCCTCCTATATGCTACAAATGAAACAATCTAGGGCATATAGAGAAGTTTTACAGATACAATAGAGAAGACAACAGAAGAGTACCACCTCCTATGAATACTAAGAGGAATGATAGTGATACCGCTAAGAGTCTTGCAGATTACAAAAATGAATTTGAAATTGTTTCAAGAAAGAAGAAGATAACAACAGTGGTAAGGTATGGAAAGTCAAAGAGTCAAGTGAGATATTGGTTCAGGGAGAGACAATAGATGCTACTGGATCTTTGCCTAATGTGAACACATTGACCTAAGTGGTTGATCATGGCCTTAGGGGGAGTATTGGATGAAGACATTAGAATATATCCAGCCCTTGATTCTGAGGAGTAAGCTCTAGGAGCTTAGTTATGTTATGTGCAGACATTATAGAAATTATATATGAGAGTGCAACATTGGACGATGCATATTTTGTGATTGTAGGATTTTTGATTGACTAGATAGTGTATGAAGTTGTGTATTAAGTAATGTACATTTTATACTTAACGGTGAATAAAGGACATTTGAGATACCTCTTTCTTTACCATTTGAAGAGAAACAACCTAAGAAAAGTAGAGATCAAATATTATCAGACTATCTAACAACTATATTGCCTGATCGATCGAAGCGGGAGTTCAAAATTCAGCGTGGTTAAGGTATTTACATCATCTACTCATACATAAGTTATGGATGAACCTTTGATTTATGATGTTGTAGATTGACCTAGATACAAATCCAAGAAACATTCATTTAAGTCTTGTGAAGATGACCCTGAAGGAGCATTTTCCCAAACACCACATAGCGTCTTGCATGTAGAGGATATAATGGCTTACATTCATTGCAAGTATGATATATTGGGTATTGATGAAATTTCTACTGAGATGGAATACATGACTGATGATGGTAAAATGAAGGATAAATTCAAACACATAGACAACCTGAGAATTATGAAAATGTTAGATTTGTATGAATTCAATGAAGATAAATGGTTAAAAAACTTACTTAGCAGAGTTCATGATCAATTCATCTGGATAGGAGAGAAACCTATAAAGATCTATAGTCAATTGATTCATGATATAACTAGGTTAGACAACACTGGATTTATCCTTGTGGTAGAGAAGAACATAAAGAAAAAAAATTGAAACCCTAACACATTCTAAATGGGATAGACAAGCTATGAGAGTGAATGATATAGTTTCCAACGGGATGTCAGACTGATTGTGATGATACTTGAATACAAATTGTACTACGATAGTAGACCTAATTTAGTTTCAGTAGGAGTCATTATGATGGATTACATGATGGTAAAGGAAAACACTACATATAACCTATGTGAGGTTCTGGCACAACAATTTTTGGAGAATGTAAAGCTAGTCAAGAAGGATAAATCTAAGACCTTTATATTTGGTTCACTTTTGGTTCATATGTATATCCACATTGAGCATAAGTTCCCTAGCATGCACCCTAGAGCATGGAATGACAACATACCAACTGGTATTTAGATTTCAAAAAGCTACCAAAGACAAAACAACACATGGGTTGATGGAGAACTATTTGGCATGATCAAGATTAATCAGAGGAAAATGAAAGAAAGATTCAGAATTCATGAAGAGTTAGTTGAGAAATATAAGGATACAATTTATTTCATGGTTGAAATTGATTGTGTATGTTTTGAGGTAGTTGTACCAATAAATAAATGGTGTTACCCCATGGGTTATGAATTCAATTCAGAGGTTCTAGTTATGCAAATTGAACATGTCTTGGCATCTAAATTTGATACATCTGAGGATAGATGAGGCACATATGAAGAGAAATCAGCTAAGGCCAGAGAAGAATAGACTAGAGGCTTATGAAAGAGAAGAGTGGAGAATATAGTTGATGATTTTGCAGCTAAGGTAGGTATTAGTAAAGAAGAGATGAGAGAAGTAAGGAAGAAGATACCAGAGAGATCTTCTAGGTTGGCAAGTACTGCTACTGCAGCACTTCCACCTCTAGAGATTGAGTAGATAGTTAGTCCTACTTCTACAGTTATTGATGTTAATACACCCTCACCACCACATAAGACTTTGCCAAAAAAAAATATTGTTCCTCGGAGAAACACTAGGTCCACTAAGCTAAAATCACCTCCTAAGAAGCAGAAGGCTGAAGAAGTAGAAGAAAAGAAAGTTGAGAAAGAGACCACAAGTGACAGGTAGGTATGGAAGCATGCTATAAATATGTTAGAGAAGAGATCTATTGAGCAAGGAAATATTGTTTCAGTGAACAAATATTATGACATGTATAAAGAATCTGACAAACTAGTGATTCAGGACATAGTAATTAACCATTTACCTATTTTTGAAAAGAATCTATTATAGATAGAAGACAGTATACTTGAGGAATTATATGGAAAAGTGGAAATTAGAATACAACTTGCACATATTGAAGATAAGGCTATAAGAAATCAAGCTATCAAGGACATGTTTCTAGTAGTTTCAATATAGGAGAGAGAAAGAATATTGGGGGCACTCAAACCATTGTTGAGAACCAAAGCAAGATTAGTGAAAATTATGGGCAGGAAATATGAAGAATTATTAGAAGAGACTCAGAAGGCATTAGATCAGATACTTATGAGTGACATTCCTGAGAAGACTCCACCTCCTAAACCTACTATGCCTACACCTTTAGTAATTGGGGAGATCTCTAAGATAGTTGAGGTAAGTGTTGAGAAGAGCGAAGATATCATGCAACTAGATTTTTATGTTTCTGGTGTGCTTGTGACCCTTGACACTTCACTTGATGAGAAATATCCCTTTTAAGGGAACATCAACAATACAATGGTTGATGAAGAAGAATAGGAAGAGGAAAAATAGAAAGAGGAACAATAGAAAGAGGAAGAATAGGAAGAGGTAGAGCAGAAAGAAGAAGAGGTAAAACCTAAAATTGACACATCTACTATTCTATTGTTGGCAAGTAAAGACAAATATGTAAGCATATATGTTGACAACATGGATGAGGATGAACTGATGAGAATATCCTTCATCGCATTCTCAAAGGAAAAAGAGAGATCTAAGCAGAAAGGTGACAAGAAGACTAAGGTAATGACTAGGGAAATTGATATTGCGAATAAAATGATTTGAGTACCTAATGCTTTTCAAAGTAAAGATGAAGTAGAGAACCTGAAATTGGCACTAGATGATTTTGATGGTCACTATGAGTCCTTAGTGAAGATTTCTGAAGAGAAGGCAGAGAAAGGTTATTTAGAAAATAAGTTGGTGGAAGTATGCCAGTCTATCTCATGGGACTTAGGAATTTTGAGATCAACTACATCAAAGGCCAGAAGTTGTGTTATACATGGAAGGATGCTATTCAGCTATTGCATGAACCCTATCAGACACATTCATAATATTGAAGACATTATTGCAAAGGACATGGAAACTCTGAAAAACATGATGGACAATTGTGAGACCTCCTCACAGTCTATAATAGAGATGGACAAAGAGGTAACAAGGATTCTTGATAAGTTGAATGTATTAAATATAGAGAAAGGGAGAGTAATGACAAGATTTGGTTTGTGGAAGAGCCTAATCACTCCGAAGATATCAATTCTCGAAGATCATCTATCTGACATGGAGAAGACCGCAGAATCATTGAAAAACTCAATGCCCATGGAGTTAAAAGCAGTAGAGACATCATCCTATGCACTAAATGAACTAATTCATTTTAGTCAGTTATTGGTAGAGTCATGGAATACAGAAGTGAAAATCTTGGAATATTCCTTTCAAGATATTCTAAAACTGGTGAGCAAGCACTAATTCTACATTTTTTTAAATATTGGATGCACCTTTTCCATTATTGTCAAAGGGGGAGAAGAGAGAAGAGAAAAATGAGAGTAGTAGAGAAGAGAACAATTCTGTGTTGGAACACTTAGTCATTTTTTTTTATAAGTGTTTCCATCAATGCCAAAGGGAGAGATTGTTGGCAAGTGATTTTTTTGGTATGTTATTGACACTTAATGATTTTAATTTATGGAAACACATATGATATTATGATCAAGATAAGTATAGTTTTGATGATTTAGTTCTGAAATTGAGTAAGTACGGAAATAGATTTACAGATTATAACAATATTATTTTGGACAAAGAAGATTGAGTACAATGTTTGATGATGAGAGAGATTAAAGGAAGATGCTATGGAGTATCTATGACCTACACCTAAGATTGATTTGGTTTTGGTGATGATTACATAGAGTTAGAGAGATTTGAAGACATGCATAGACAATAGAACAATGAAACAAAGTAGTTGAACAGTTGGGAGGATTAAGGGAGTATGACGTGGAATCCATGCATGCTAAGTTGGATTATGATTATGGATAAAATATATTTTGGTTATGTAAGAGTGTCAAATTTATATGTACTCTTTACATTATTAATTCTATTTTGTAATAGAGAGCTGGCTGGAATTTAATGTATTAGAGAGCCGACTAAATGATGAAAAAGATATAGATATGAACATTTTGTAAAGAAAAAATGTAAGATGTATGTATGGCATATGGATGGATATGTATGCGAATGAGATGTCTGATAGTAGATGAGAGATCAGAGATTGACAGAGATTATTAAGAGCTAACAACTAGAACTATCTAAGCATTGGAGATGCTTGTTTTTGTTCATTTTTTAGAATAGTTTTCTAGAGTATTGATTGTAAGAGTTATAAGCACAGTGTACCCCTAACAAGGTGTTGTATACCTTTAACAAGGTTGTTATTCCTTTAACAAGGAAATGTACTATGCAATATTTAGCTCCTAACAGGGCTAGGTCTCCTTACAGGGACATTATACTTTAGTGTATTTTTGTGGGTACCATCCCCACCAAGGTTTTCCCTTTTCCAGGGTTTCCTCGACAACAAATCATGGTGTAATGAGTTGTGTGTTATTTTCATTTCTGCGATCATATGGTTTATGTAGAATTGATTTAAGTTTAATTTAAAGTATTGTAATACTGATTCACCCCCCCTCTTGGCATTACTTAATCCTAACACATATACATATACATACAAACACACACACACACACTTGTGACTTCTTCTACAAAGGATACCTCCATCTTCCTACCATTAATGGAAATACCCAAACTAGCATTTCCTAATAGAAAAAATCCATACTTTCACAAACCATGTAGTTGAATATATAAATACTCAAAAATTAACTATTCATAGGGTGGCTTGTTGTATATATAATGATTTTTGGGCACCAGGTGAGTAACATAGGAATTTTCTTGTGTAAGTAATATTCTATTGGTGTCTTAGCATATTCTTTGTTGGTAGTGGGGTCAAGACTCTGTCGTATGGGCATTTGAGATCTTCATTGTCCATTCTATGGTTAGTTGGAATCTTCCAAACATATCTTCTAGTTTTTCTATTGAGTTCTATAACTTTGAAAATGGATTCATGAATTCTTTTAACCTCTTAGGTTAGAGCCTTTATCTTGGTATATGGCTCTTCACCTTTACATCCCCAAAAATACAAGTAGATTTTTCATGCTTTCGTACAAGTTGCCTTAAACCTTTTGAAAGAAATATTTTGAGCTATTTTTGCTTAATTTATTATTGAAAATATTGCTTTGTTTTATTCTAAATCTAACATTTCTTCTACTATTTTTTTATAGATCTAGGTGCAAGCCCTTAGGGTCTCCCTTGAAGTGACTATTGTCAAAGTTCCTTCTTCACTAATTTTTTCTTGCAACAATTCTGCCACTCGAAGTCATTTTAGAGGAAGGAGTCACATGCTCCTCACACTCAATCTCCTCGATCCTAGAATCTTCTTTATTGTGAAGGTGGTCATAATTTAATGTTTTTTGAACCAGTTGTTACCCCTCCTCTTGCTTAGGGTTTCACTTTTGGGTGGCCTTTTCGGGGGTGTTCGAAGTAAATAGGTGCCTTTGGTTGAATCTTCCAACTGGTTTTCTAGGCTTGTTCTAGTAATTTATTCGACTCACATTGATGCTCGAGATAAAGAAAAACACATATATGAAGACTAAGATATCCCTATGTCACTCCAAACCCCACATATCTACAAGATAGGCCAAGTGACCTAGTATTGGAAATATATTATAGACTAGGTGACTGAGAGGGGGGGGGGGTGAATCAGATACCAATAAAACTTATTCTCTTTTATCCTTTATTAGATTGACTAATCTAATTTCATGTATATAAAAAAAAAAGAAATAAACATTCATAACACTTGACACAATATTTGGTTACCCATAAACCTTCCAAATAGAAAGCAAAACTGGGGTGGGGATGGTACCCACAAGATTTAGAACTGCAGTTATAAATTTTGTTAGTTAAGGCTTATAATTGACCACTTCTGATGACCTGGCCTGTTAGGAGCAATAAGGACTGTTAGGTACACCTTATGAAAGGATTTATACAATACAGTAAAGTATGCACTCTGTTAGGATATTTGTGAAGGATTGTTAAGTCCACCCTATTAAAGGATTTTGATTGATACACCTGTTAGGATGAACCGGTGAATGATCTTCTATGCAACTCTAATTTTCTTAATAAGATCCTTTTAAGTAATACTGATCACCTGAATGTGATAGATGATTCTTTGTTGTTCCTTATACTATTGTAGCCTTCTAATCAATCTGCCACTTCATATTCGCATATATACATTCTCTTACTTTTGCTTCTTGTGCTTTTTAGATAAACAAAGTAGCTTACATATATTTAACTACAATTCTATGGAAAAATAATGGAATTTTAAGCTAAGAATTTCAATTAAACCAATAAGCATCTCATGGCTCTCTATCTAAGCATGTTTATAAAGCTCTGAGCCTTAATCTGTATCAATGACAGTCCTAGAATGAGAATTTGATGAAGATAAATTCCTAAATCTAGCTCAATTCTCTCAAATCATGATAAAATTGTATCCAAATGCACTCAAAATTATCTCCATGATGCAAAAATGCTATGATAATCTCTCAAAATGATCCAATTTCTATGAAAATGACAAGAGGTTTGATGCTTTGCATTTGAATTTCTAGGATCCTTAATGCTCTCAAAATGGCTTCTATTTATAGGATTTTCCCAAGTGTAGGGGTGGAGTTAATTGATCATAGTTAAGCCATGGTTGAGTGAGAGGATTTCAAATGGTTTCAAATGGGGGGACAATTTAAATGATCTTCTCAAAGGTTGGAACAAAGAGACAAATTTGAGTGATTGAGATTCAAAGTTCAAAATGAGTGATTGAGATTCAAATTTAGGAGTGATCCATGTGCTTTGTGTTCTCAATTCCCATTAGTTTCTCAAATTCATGTTGAAAGATATTAGGATTATTTAATTCAATCAATTAATTAAATTAGCCATGTAGGGATGAATAGGTTCAATTTGATTTTTGATTTAAACTATACAATTAATTGATTAAAATCAATTATATAATTTTGATTATCCCTTTTAGGCTTATATTTGATTATTTGATGTCATGGTTAATTAATCCTTTGATTTAATTTGATTGATAAATGCCCATTTGATTTGATTTTGATGCAAATTAGAGCATTTGGCTAAGATTTGCATATTTGATTGATTAGAGAACATCTGGTCAATTTTAGGTGTCTACAAATGCCCCTCTTTGAATTGACGTGCGAAGCGCATTGATTCAAAGAAAACTTGATTTCATGATCATTGATTTGATGTTGATTGATTGATACAAAACCTTATGCAAAACTGATAAGCTGATATGGAACTCTGATGCAAAACCTGATAAGAAACTGATGCAAAATCCTTGACATGATAGATGCGGAACCTGGTGTGAAACTGATGCAGAACTAAAAAATAATGCCCCACTAATAAAATTTTGAATTTTTAATGCCCCAGATTTGATGTAAGATATGATGCAGAATCTTGATTTTGATGATATGATGATGCCCCCTTACAAATGAAATCATATTGATGTCCAGATGCAAAATATTAATGAGACTAATGTAGAATAAGATCCAAGATGTTTTCGTTTTTGAAAAATATTGATGATGATGATGATGCCAAAACATGCGCCAGCTTACAAGAAATGCAGATTAAGTCTAATTGGGTAAAAAATCTCTCCAAAAATGAGGTCAAATAGCTTAAATAGGTTGAAAAACCCAAATTTACTATTCATTTTCACTTTTTACTATAGAGAATTTTCTCTAGTCCTAGTGAGATTGACAGTTATGGTGGTCCCCATTTGTGAGCATCGGTTTGAGAGAGGGTGCTGGTATCAAAGACCCTTGGATTACAGACCTCTAGTAAGTGGTTTTGACCTTCCTAGTTTATTTATTGCATTGTTTTGATAGCCTTTATTGCAATTTTAGATGCTTTTTAGATTAGTTTTTGCAAAATGGCACCTAGGATAGTTTAAATGACACTTAGGGTAGTTAAATGCCACCTCCACGCGATGAAATGACACGTAGGAGTAGTAAAACACCGCCTAGTAGTTAGGTCAAAAATGACATCCAATGTGTAAAATGTTGATAGTTTGGTGACTGATCATGTAGTAGATGTTGATATTGTGGCCCCATGTCTGGTAGTTGCCGGAGGTGAGGGGCCGTAGCCCCGAACCGGACGCCGGCCTGAAGGGCCGAAATTTTTTGGTGCTTTTTCGGGAAAAAGAAGATCAACATTGTAAAACCCTAAAATGGTCAATTTTAGAGGTTACCCTAAAACGCATGTTATAAGCATTTGAGATGTATAATGCATTGTAGTGTGGTGTATGTTTTTGTTGGATAATAAGAAAGGTTGGATGGCTATGTAGGTGGACGTAGCCCAGGTTTTGGGTGAACCATGTTAAATCTATGTGTTATCTGCATTTAGTTTCTTTCTTCTATTGTTTCTGTGTATAACTGTTTATTCTTTATTTGTTCCGGTTCTGTCAAACCCTAACATAAAATACTGTGTAGCAAAACCCTTCGGCAAATGTATGTTTTAAATGCTACCTAGGTTTGTGAAATGTTGTGTATACTGTGAAGTACTACCTCCAATGATTGAAATCACGTGTATGATGTCTGAAATGACATGTGGTGTCTAAAATGATGGGTACACTTAACCAAGTGACACCTGCTAGAAAATTGATAAAAGACTTGATTTTAAGATGAACAAACTACTTTTGATTGATCGTGTAGATTACCAGATTGATTTCCAAGATGATAAATGTGTTTCCATGATGCTACTAAGTGTTTAGGATGTTAGAATAATCATATAAATGGATGTTTGATGTGTCAATCGGATTAGGTAGAAAAATTGATGTATTGCTCCCTTCTCAAGATCTAGAGGTTAGGAACAATAGGTTGACATGCTCAAAAAGAGAAAGGATAGATTTGATTTGTTTTGATTGACGTGAAATGATCCACTGATATAAAGATGCTAATATAATTCACTTTGTTTACAAAATGTAGGTACATTTCCATAAGTTGTATGTATGGAATGTCGTGCATTGGATATTTGATCTAGTTGACAAGTTGACAGATCTAGAGAGATGGATTATTGAGTAGTGCGGGCTAGGCTTCCTTCTTGATCTCCCTTAGTTTCAACTGAACTAAGGTTTACTTATAGCTATGGCAAAGAGGTGGCACTCTGACCATAGTACCTTCCATCTACCCCTCGACAAGATGACTATAACTCTTGATTATGCATATAGATTGCTTAGGATTCTGACCTATGGAGAGAGAGTATACTATGATCAGGTATAAGATGGGAGAAAATGCAAACAGGTGTTCAGAGATGACACTATTGGAGATGATACAATCCAGTGATCTTGGGTGCAGTCATCAGTTGTTTACTTCTTCCAGATCAATAAGGTCATGGATTCTCAGTTAAATGGGGTCACATTTTGGAGGACTTGATTGCTCATCCTTGGAGATTTTATTGGGGATCCTGTGTATTAGCATAGTTATATCATGATTTCCATGAGGTTGTGTACAGAGCTAGTGCAGCTATTTTGGTAGTTGCAGTTTTGTTACAGTTATGGACCTGGGAGCATATCCTAATTACAAGACCTATAGAAGCTCAAGTTTGAGGCTGAGGATGGCCTTATGCATTTTTGTATGATGGGATGGTTGTCCAGCATTATCTGGGAAAACTTGAGAATTGGCATCGTACCATTGATGATATTGACCAGGTCATATGGAGACCTTACCTTTGTTACGAGGGATGGTGGGAGGATGATGATGAGCTTCCCTACATGTTTTCACTGTGGTGGATTATTGGTCGATTACCACTTGTGATTGAGAGATTCTAATTTGCAAGAGTTTCTAGGTAGTATGATAGAGTACAGGACATGCGTCAGGTATGGCTTTATACACCCAAGTACAAGTAGAGAGATCTATGTGGGGTGTACAGGTAGATTACCAGTTTGCTTGTACTGAGATTTATCGATTGATATATATCAGGTGGGACATGTTAGACCACGTTGTTGATGCGGGGATGTCTGCAGAGTACCGAGAGCAGTTCTCTTGTCACATGTTTATGAGATTTACAAATCCTGCGGAGCCTATCCCAGATGCGAATGAGTCCTCTAATGATGACAGTGGAGATGGTGGTGATGGAGGTGGTGGTGGCAGGAGGGGAGCACAAAGATAGAGAGATCCTTAGGTATAGAGAGCTTCAGGACCTCGGATTTGGGGTAGTCATGTTAAAGCTTGACCTGGTGGTTTTGGTTATCCTAGGAAGAGATAGGATCAAGTACCTTTGCAGAGACATGCACAATATAAACCAGCTGCGGATTGGGGTAGGAAGAGACGTAGATAGATATAATTGGCTAGATAGGTTCCCTTACAAGTTCCTTTACAAGGTTAGGGTCCTCCTTAGAGGCCAGCATCTTCACAGAGATAGGTGCCTCCTCAGGTAGATCCAAAGGTTGTGACATCACAAGTTCATGTAGCCCCATAGGTAGCTCTTTCTCTACAGGCACCTCAGACCCCTTAGATTCCTATGGTTGTAGATGTTCTAGTACAAGATGTGAGGACTTTGTAGGTAGGGATGACTCCTATGACTGTCCAGATGGAATCAGGTTACGACTATGATATAGCAGTTTCTGAAGACGATGGCACAATTTCCAAATGTTAATGGTACGAGTCAGAAACCACCGACTACTCAGGATAGATCGGGTGATAGGGATCTAGATGGAACAACCAGGGGTATAGGTACAGGTGATGGATCAGGTGCTACTACTGGTGATGGATCAGGTGCCCCTGTTGGGTCTTGAGATAGATATAATATTTGATCTTTTGATATTTCATTGATGTATCATTTTTATTTATTGATTAGGACTTTGATTATGGATCATTTTGTCGATGTATTGTGATATACAGATTTGTTATACTCTTTGATGATGGACATTTATTTATGATGACTATTTGATTTCTCATTGATATTGTTATGATGTTGATGTGAGATGTCTTTATATGCAGCTCTACATGATTTCTATGATCCATTTACTTTCCTTTTTATGCTATGGATGCAATGTCTTATTTTATGACATATAAATGGATGCAAATGATTAATGCAACTACTTCTATATGTTTTTGATCTTATCACGATGTTATGATTTATGCAATGCAATGGTAAAATGGATGCATCTATCTTTTTGAATTTTGATGTATGAAACTTTATGGACGAAATACAATCTTAAGGATGGAAAAGAATAATGATTTAATGCTTCTTGTCTTTTCTTTTCTTGTGATGTATAAAGATAATGATGAATGATTAATGAATCAATGGATACAAAAGATAATCTCACATGATTGATTTGAAACCATTGAACTGATTGAACTCCAAACATGATTAACCCCTTTTGAACTTGGAAAAATATTCTAAATAATGCTATTAATCTAACATGAAAACTCAATGCAATGGAACTATCTGTCATTGATTTTTTGAAAGAAATGCAAAAGAGATATATTTTCATCATTGAGCATTGTGGAACTAGGAGTCGATACAATCCTTATTGGTGCCATTGCGACCATAAAAATATGAATATGAATTTCATCTCATTTGGTAACCTGATTAGGAGCTAGTACAACCCTCACTAGTTGAATGACCAACTATGGGAGTATGAATACCGGTTTCATCAGATTCAATGTTGCAAGTGGATTTTGGTATTAAGATATGGAAGATCTAAATAGCCAAGGTATCCTTTTGTGTAAAAAAATAAAGGTTAGCCCTCCTTCCCATATAAATGTCCTTGATGGTTCTTTGATGACCATGTCGTTAGACAAATTCACACAAGTAGATGGATCTTCCTCAATACAATCACACAAAAGTCAAGAAAAACATCATGTCTTCATCATCGCCAATCTAGTCGAAACATCATTGATTAGCTAAAAAGAACATGACTTGAAAAGGTCAATGAAAGTCATCAAAATTTTCAATTATTTTGCCATGTATCAATATTTTCAATAAGAATTCTAAGCATTCTGATCATTTAGGGTATTGCCAATTTTTAATCCTAATAAAATAGGTTAATGAAGGTCAGGGATCAAGTTATGCGATCAAACTGTTTAGGTTGAACATTGATATTCATCAAAGGTTCCAAAATATTTGTCCTCTAAAGTTCTAAAAATCTACTTCTGTTATCCGACCAAGATGTAGCACTTCTGAATCTGTTTGTACCAAAACCAATGATTTTCCCCCAAGTGATAAGTGAAACCAGGTGTAAATTATGGGCAAATGAAACCTAGTATGTGACAATGCAGCTAAGAGACTTTATTATGACTATGCACAAATGACGGATGCAATGAGGATGTGTACCAATGAGATGGTGAAAATGCAATATGTACAAATGGAACTAGGAAATAAATAAGGGAACAAAAAAGCATATGTTTCCAGGTTTTCACCTTTTGGGTTTATTTCTCTTTTTTTTCTTTTTTTGCTAACAAGGCGCGTATTGCTAGGTTTTCACCAAGCCACTTTTCTCTTTTTCAATTTTTTTATTTTTTCCTTTTTTTTATACCATCAAGGCGCCTATTTGCTAGGTTTTCACCAAGACAACAATTTTCTAATTTTTGAATTTTTTTTCTTTCTTCATGCTCAACTTTCTCCTTTTTCTAATTTTCTTCTTTTCCATTATTTTTGATTTTTTGACCTTTCTGATTTTTTTTTGGATTTTGATCTTTTCTCATTTTTTTTTGGATTTTTGACTTTTCTCATGTACAAAGAAGATGCTAAATCATTTGATACATACTCGTCTGATACTCTTTCTTTTGATACTCTTTCATCTGATTAGGTATGAAACCTCTTTAAATGGATGCTATTAATGGGCTCTTGCAACTCATCACCTTCACAATCAGCTAGTTTGGAAGTTTCAGTTCCAAAAGAAGAAGTGATAAAAAATGGTCCAAGCCAATTCACTTCCCATTTTCCCTTGTTTTCTCTATCATCTTGATTTTTAGGGTTTTCTCTTAACACTAAGTCTCCCACTTGAAAAGTTATCATTTTGATATGCTTGTTGTAATTTCTTGAAATTCTATTCTGATATACCTTCAAATGATCATATGCTTGTGTTTGATATTCCTCTAACAATTCTAATTGTTGAAGTTGGGCAACCCTATAATCCTCATCAGTGATTCATACATGTAGTGAAACTCTTAAGGATGGAATCTCAACTTCTAAGGGTAAAACAACTCCGGCCCCATAAACTAAGGAGAATCGTGTAACACTTGTTGGTGTGCAGATACTAGCTATGTAGGCCCACAATGGCGCATTTATCTTAATATGCCAATCTCTTCCTGATTTATCAACTGATCTTTTCAATATTTTGAGGATATTCTTGTTTGTAGCCTTGGCTTGTCCATTACCTTGAGGATAGTAAATGGAGGAAGAATGGTGAGTGATATGAAATGTTTCACAAAGTTCATCCACATCTTTGTTCTTGAACTATTTTTTGTTGTTTGTGATGATGGCATGAGGAATACCATATCTTTAAATGATGTGATTAAGGATAAACATGGAAATCTATTTTCCCATTGTAGTTTTCAAAGGAACAACCTCTACCCATTTAGTGAAATATTCAGTCGTTGTGAGGATGTATTTATGTCCATTAGAAGATGGTGGGTAAATCATGCCAATCAGATCAAAAACCCATTGATAAAATGGCCATAGTGTGATAAATGGATGCAATTCTTGTGTAGGTGCATGGATCATGTCTCTATGATATTGGCATTTTGAACAAACTTTCACAAATTGGAAAGCATCTTTCTCTAAGCTTTTCCATAAATACCCCATGTGAAGGATTTTCTTAGCTAAATTTAATCCACTCTAATGCGACCCAAAAATCCCCCCATGGAAATCTCTTAAAGATAATCTTGATTCCTCTTCCTCTAGACATCTAAGGAGGATTCTGTCAAGACCCTTGCGATACAATGTGTCTGATAGGATGGTATAATGAGCTGATTGTCTAATGAAATGTCATTTTTGAGCATGGGTTTGGTTCAAAGGTAAGGTTTGGTCTCTAAGACAAGTATAGATTGGTCCATACCAAGGTGAGTCATGTCCATTAATAAGGGAAATTGTTTGGGTATTGGGTAAGTCAAATGCCAATTTTTCCAACTCTTCCACCAAGAATTCGTACCTCGCATTTTGATCAGGCATTTGGAGTAATGAAGCCAAGGTAGCCATTGCATCAGCTGCTCTATTTTTGTCTTGTGGAAATTCCTCAAAATTTATCAAGGAAAAATACTTTTTCTAGTCATCCACCATCCTTTTATATGGCATCAATTTTTCATCTTTGGTGTTGTATTCATCATTGATTTGATTGATGATTAATTGAGAATCTCCATAAACTTGAAATTCTGTGACATTCCATTCTAAGGCCATTTAAGGCCTATGACCAAAGCTTCATATTCAACAATATTATTTGTGAGGAAACAATAATTTGTAGGATTTGGGAATTGTGTATCCTTGAGGTGTTATCAAAAGAATTCCTTGTTGGGATTAATGGGAAGTAGTACTGAGAGGGGAGGGGTGAATCAGTACCTTTAGACCTTTTAACACTTTTCACCTTACTTCATTAACAATCAATCTTTATTGTATTACCAACCAAATTTGATGTTCTTTCTTATGCATGTAATATTAATTCATAAACTTAATTTTATGTAACATTCATGAAAGTAATAGACACATAACACAAGATATGATATCGTAGAAAACTCCTATTAGTAAGTAAAAACTGCGGTGGGGATGGCACCCACAAAACTTCACTATCTGCAGATTGGAAGGGAGCCAGTTAAGGATTACAATTTGATCACTTATTATGATATACCCTATTAGGAGTATTAATGTGGATACCTATTAGGATCTACTCTGTAAAGAGCTTTAGCAACACTGATGTAGTGTGCACTTGGTTAAGAGATTTACAATAGGATTGTTAAATCCACCTTCCTTGAAAGGATTTCTTAAGTGTACTACACTTGTTAGAATGTGTACAATATGTATGACCTGAATGTATACAATCTATAATTTCTAATCATAGATCGATTAAAGCTTACAGAGTATGAATATAACCTATAGTGATTGATTAATACCTTTTCCTGCTTGTCGGTAGCCCTGGTTCTTGTTCTTGAAAACTGATTTGATCTTTGTCTGTGCTTCTGCATGAATTCTCTTATCTAAACCTTAGATGCTCTCAGAGGCTACAATAATCATCAAACAACATGTTCACAATTGATTGATCATCTATTTATACAAGTTCTTTGACCTATTCTAGAATCACGCATTACAATGTTAACTCTAGATCCAAGGTATACAACTTGACCTTGATCCTTTAGTTTGCATGTTTTAAATCAGTTAGACTAATAAAAACAATAATAATTACATTGATTTTCCCTTAAGTAATGGATTTAAAAACAAATAAAGAAGATAAATATAAAAATTTAGTGATTTATCTGATATGGAATTCAGATCCACTTTTTCGGGATGTAACTGACTCTCGGTATCTGATTGTCAGTGTGAACTGAAAGTCTGTCGGTGTTCCTTCTTTGAACTGTTCATCGGGTTGCCTTGTCTTTTCTGTCATCGGTTAAAACTAAATAGTGTTGCGTTGGGATGCTTTGTATTTAGCAATATCACTAACCTTGGCATCGGGTAGTGTTGTGCATTGTCTTTTAGTGTAGTATTAAACGATGATGTTTATCATGTTTTTCCTTGCATATACTAATGGAAAAAATATAATGTCTTCAATCTCCCCCTTTGACATTAGTATCAAAAATTGATATGTGCAAAATACTAAAGTGTTTAGTAAGTACACCGTGTATACATCCTTTTCATTATATGACTCCCCCTAACTGTATGCATCGGTATAGTATAAGTATATGTACATGTATACTTTCCTTTTTACTATACATTCCCCCTTTTTTTCCCTCTTTTTAATGATATAAGATTACTAACTATACATATCATTTCCCCCTTTTTTGATAACCATGGAAAAAATGTACAACTTGTAAGTTGTCAAAAATGTGCAACTTACAGAGTGTCAAGTATGTGGGAGTGACTGTTCTTGATATCTTCCATCATTTTCTCCCATTTCTCTTTGAGGATTTCCAGTGCCATTTGCTCTAGTGCAATCTTGGCATGCATATCATAAGTGTTGTCTAGGACAAACATTTTTGGGGTGGAAATAAGTATTCTTGCCTGTGTCATATGTTGTTGCAGTAATGTGAGAGTTGGTAAAAGTTGAGCTTGAAGCTCATTCAACTCATCTCTAAACTTTGTTTCTGCAATCTAAATATCCTGTCTCAACTTCCTAGCTTGCTTGAGCTAGTCATGGTGCAATTTTATTGCATCTTCAATGTTTGTGAGACCTTTTGCACTAGATTAAAGATCAACATCAATTTGTGCTATCTTTTTGGTATACTCCTTGGTGAGTTGATCCAACGTGCACAATTTTTGAATTAAGGCTATAGCTTCTAAAATTATAGGGTCTAATGTGCTTACCAGTTCAGATAGCTTCACCTTGTTCAGTGCCACTTCTTGGCTTATTTCTCTGCTAACTTGAATTCAAATTTCTTCTCAAGTCTTGCTTCCATATCCTTTTCAGCATCTATGTTTTGAGATGTGATAACGTCGGTGAGAACCACTAATTGATCAAGTATGGGAGTTGTTTGATCAACATTTATATCAGGTACAATTTGCTGGAGGATTCCTTTTGCAACATCAAGTACCTTTAACTCTTTTGTGGCCTTTCTTAGCTTATCTTGGATATCTTTCCTTTCACAAAGTCTAGCATACTTTGTTAACTCAGTAGGATCCAATGTTCTAGGATCACATACTGGAATCTCAATTATTTCATCCAGAGTGATTGGATTTTTTATCTCGCTCTTCTATTTCTTCCTTGAGACTTGTGTAGAAGTAGATGTATGAACTACCATTGCTAGTTCATTTTTTTTCTCTGAGGTGCTCAGTGAAGGCTTTGTAGAAGAAAATTCTTTTGCCTTCTGCTCGGTGTTCACCTGTTGGTTAGGTGAAGAGTCTCTTCATCAACCTTGGGTGTATCAACAGATTTATCTTCTATTTTATTTTGTGGAACATCTATCTTTTCTTATTCACTCTTCTCCTTCTACTTTTCCTCTTCTACTTTTTTTTCTCCTTCTTGATTCTGATCAATAGACTTGTCTTGTTGATCATCGGTAGCAGCTTGTTCTGTAGTTATATCTTTGGATTCATCTTTTGTTTCCTTTTTTTTTGCATCACCCTTGTCTTTGGGTATGCTTGTATCTATAGTAGATTCTTCATGTCCTTCTATCAGATTGATGCCCTTCATCCATACTGGCATATTGTTTTGTGTGCTCACCTATGTTGGATCTGTAGTTGTGTCCTATTCATCAGATTGATCTTGTTGAATAGTGAAATCTTCATCCTTTTGAATTTGTTCTGTAGGGTCTAGTCCTGTTATGTCAATGATTGAAGTGTCTAGCCATGTATCATCAGCAACATCCATGTCCTTATTTCCTGGTGTCTTCAATGCTTGTTTCTTTTCTTGATCCTTAAGAGATATGAATATTACATCATCATCCTTCTTTGGATCCTTTTCAGAATCATAGTGAGTAATATCTTGAATGTCAAGATCATCCATGACTTTATCTAATTTAATGGGCCCAGTATCTTCCATATTATCCAAAGCAATGTGCTCTAGACTTGCTTTTTCTTTCTTCACTTCTATATGAGGTGTCTCAGTGAGAAGTAATGGATTCTCACAGCTTGTTGGTTCTGTAGGTAGATCAAGAATTTCTCTCCATTTAGCATTTTTTGTGTTGTCAAGCTCTCTGAGCTTCCCCTATAACACCTTGTAGGCTCTTATCTTTGCCACAAATTTATTGGAATGCTTTTTCATCATTTCTTTAATCTCTTTCATTTTGGATTCGAGAGGCATGAGTGTTACAAGTATCCTCTCCCTTGCTTCCTTTTTTGAGTGCAAAGCATAAGACCATCGTGCTACAATTTTGTCACTCAGTGGTTTGGGTATTTTGTTAGCAAACCCAAATGGTACATATTTGAACTTGACCATAGACCTGATTATTGCATCTTCTATTTTATTTTTGTCCTTAGGCTCCAGTTTTACCCATTGTCTAATTTTCCTATCAGTCATGGTTCTTGTTGTAGCAATTGAATCAATAATCTCATCAATTATTTGAGGGCTTAAGCTTTTCTTATCTACTTTAGGCTCATCCTATTTTGAGTCTTCAATGTCGGCTTTGGTTCTGATGAGTCTTCTCCTCCTTCTTTTAGGTGTTGGCTTATCTATTTGATACTTCCTCTCATAGGTCCTCACTTGACTTTTCTTAAGAGGTGTAGTATCTTTCTTTGCAGTTTGGCTCCTTGTCCTCTAAGCTGTTGTAGTCCTTGGTTTCTTGGTTGGAGGTGGAGGCACATCAAACTTTGTGGCTTCAAAATATGCTACTTTCTTATCTTCCTCTTCACTGATGACACCCTATCCCTCGGTGTCCTCTATTTGATCTTTCTCCTCCTCATTTACCGACAACTTCTCGAGATTCTTTACCATCTTGTTTTTCTTGTTGACAATGTTCTTTATGACTAGGCCCATTTTTATTTTATTCTTGGCCTCTTTATATGTTCCAAATCTTTGTTTCTTACTATCAAGTGGTTCATTCAATAGTGCATCAATTACATTTGTTGCTTGATCTATGTTCATCTCATAGTCAAGTGGTGGTAACTAGGTTGTCCTTGGTACAACTAGCTTAATATAAGTAAAATCTAAATCCACCATAAATCATATCTCTTCCTTATGCTTTTCAATTAACTATTCAGGGATCCTTACTCTCTCCATCATCTTTTCCTTGAAATCAAGGAAGTATTCAGTCATCACTAAATTAAATTTGTCACCTAGTGACTTGACAAGGTCATTTATTTGTAATGTGACTGGCTTGGTGGTGTCCCACTTCACTTTTCCAATCAAAGGAAATTAATCTTGAAAATAAAAGAATATACACATTATAAGTGAGCCAAACATACATGTGTTTGTCTTGGAAGACCTGATTGTTGTCATATTTTCATCAAGTTACTTCAGTAGGATCTCACATAGATCCATTTGTATTCCTTTCATGACAATCTTGTGAGTCGTGCTTACTGCTATTGATGCTATGTTGTTTAGCCTACTAGCTTGAAAGATGTTGTACCCCATGACACATGCACTGAACCTCAGTTCCTCATTGGTAATGGTGTTCACCTTAAGTCCTTGATTATCCCATACAATGTTGGTGAGTTTCTCAACTTCTGGTTGAGAGGGATGCTTGTGAGCTTTTGGTTTATCGGTTATAGGGTAAACTGTTACAACATGTATTACATCCTTTGTAATCTATTTGGGTTCATCCAACCATTACTTTTGATCATGCATTCTGCTTAGGACTAACCGAATCTAGTTGGTTTTGAAAACCCTCAGGAAATATAGGGCATTTTTTATCCCTTTTACTTGCAAGCACTTATGTTCTTCCTTTAGGTTCCCTTGATCATCACATAGCTTCTTATAAGCTTGACCTATCTCTAGATCACCTATCTCAGTGATCTTGCAGTGGATATATGATCTAATGTCTTCTATCAACAAAACCCTAGGTGGAATTTTTGAGAATGCGCCAGAATCATCGGGTTGCGAGGCAACCTCTGGACATATCTTATATTTTGGTTCCACACAAGTGCTATTCTTGATTAACTTAATGATATTCTTCTTTTCATTCTACAATTTGGCTGTTCTTGAAGTCATTGCCATTGTGTTTTGAATTTAGGGCCTTTTAAAAAATAATAAAAAAGTTCTCGGTATGCTTGGTACTTACTTCAATCCATGTAGCTTGTGAGTGATCAGTTTGGAGTGCATTGGATCGATTTGAGGACACTCTACTAACTGCTCTCTTTTCACTTTGTTTTCACTCTGCTCTGTTTTCTCAATTCACATGTGAAGAATGAAGTGCTTCCGTCGAGTATTTATAGACTTTTTTCCCTAAGTCTGTCATAAAAGATCAACAACTCGTCGATTCATGAAGATGGAGTTCATCGATTAAAATTTCAAACAACATTCTCGATGTTGACAGGATGCTCGGGATAACTGTTAAGATTGTTTCTTTCACCAACAGATCTCAGTGTAGTGTCAAGACAACATTGTAACTTTGTTTCCTTACCGATAGGTGTCAGTTTACATTAGCGACTTAGCCTTTTTATGTGTTGACTGATGATTCTTGGTAAGTGTAGACAAATCATCCTTTTATGTTCACCGATGATTTTTGGTATGTGTTTACCGATGGGGTTGTTTTCTCAAAATTGCAACAAGTAACACAATATGCATCTTTATTCATGTAGATTTTGACTATCTATCAATTTGTATAATGGAACTGATGCAAAATATGACTTGGTGTAGTGCAGTTCCATACTTACTTGTTCATCTTTTAGGCGGGGGTGGTGATGTCACCAGATCCATGGGATGAGGTGTCATCGACTGCATTGCTTGGTCCAGCTTCCTTAATGGTTAAATATTTCCTCCACATTTTCTTTCTAATTTTCTTGATGTCTTCAATGGTGTTACCATTTGTAAAAGTGGTGGTTTATGTTATTCGGTCTCTACAGTCCCTCTTTAGATGCCCAACTTTATGATAGTGTGACCATGCCATTCTAGGGTTGGTATAGCCTCTAGACCTTTTGGTCCATGTTCTCATGCAGTTTCTAGCAATGTGACCATATCTACCACATGGTGTGTAGTTTATCCATGTATTGTAATCCCAAACATATGAATTTTAGACTCTGCTCGGTTTATATGCATTTTCTTGATTTTTGGGTTTCCATGCTTCAATTTTCTTCTTCCTGCATTCAAGAGATGTGTGCCCATGCATTTTTCAGGTGAGACAATACTTGTCCATATATTTTTCCTTCTTTGGTTCTTTCTCCTTTGATTTACATTCATATGCTTTATGTCCTTTCTTTCTACAATTATAACAGTGTCCTATGAATGTAAATGTGGATTTAGGAATACCTTTTTCTTTGCTCCTGCAAAAATTTGAGGTGTGGCCTTTCTTTCCACAGTGATTGCATGTCAGCTTCCTTGGTCTAGGATTGATGTAGGCATCTTTTGGATTAGCTTCATCTGATGACTCTCCATGCTCGGTGTACCCTAGTCCAGTGTTGGTGTTGGGTCTTCTTTGTGCATTCAAGAATTCATCCATCCTTTTTGTACTTTCTTCAGCTCTCTTAATCGTGTCATTATGTTGTTGTTGAATTCTGACCTCATGCTTTAGTTTTTCATTCTCTTCTCTTAGTTCACTGATAGTCTGTATTCTTTCATTGAGTTCCATATTCATTATGTTTGCTTCTTGACTCATAAGAATAATACGATTTGTAATCTCATGGTGATTCTTTGTAAGTCTTTGTATCTCAGACTCTTTTTCTTCTAGAGCTTTTTTGTGATCTTTCTTCTATCATCAAAAGCTAGTGTTCTTTCTTGTTAAGCTTGCCTAGCATTGTTCATGACATCAATCACCCTTACCATCTGTGTCTCTTGACCAATTTGCAGAGATTTCACTTGTCTAGCCAGATGTAGAACTATTTCAGTTAGGCTTGTGATTCTTTCTTCTAATGTATCTAATGCTTTTCTTGTATTTGATCCTGAAGACTCAAAGAAATCTAGAATCTCTTCCTCATGATAATCTGTCTCATTACAGCGAGATACCATATTCTTTCTTTCATCCAACAACTGTCTCATGTTGATTCTAGCTTTTATATACTATTCATAGAACATCTGAATTTCAAGCTTTTTATTCTCGATATTTTTATCAAGTCTGTACTTCTCCATTGTATGCTCTTTTCTCTTAAGCCTTTAATCTTTCCAAGAAGAGACATAGCTCTGATACCAATTGTTGGGATTAATGGGAAGTAGTACTGAGAGGGGAGGAGTGAATTAATACCTCTAGACCTTTTAACACTTTTCACCTTAATTCATTAGCAATCAATATTTATTGTATTACTGACCAAATCTGATGTTCTTTCTTATGCATGTAATATTAATTCATAAACTTAATTGTATGTAACATTCATGAAAGTAATAGACACATAACACAAGATATGATATCGCAAAAAACTCCTGTTAGGAAGTAAAAACTGCGGTGGGGATGACACCCACAAAAATTCACTATCTGCAGATTGGAAGGGAGCTAGTTAAGGCTTACAATTTGATCACTTCTGATGATCTACTCTATTAGGATTATTAATGTGGAGACCTATTAGGATCTACTATGTTAAGATCTTTAGCAACACTGATGTAGTGTGCACTCGGTTAAGCGATTTACAATAAGATTGTTAAATCCACCTTCCTTGAAAGGATTTCTTAAGTGTACTACACTTCTCAGAATGTGTACAATATGTATGACCTGACTATATGCAATCTATAATTTCTGATAAAAAATCCATTAAAGCTTATAGAGTATGAATATCACCTATAGTGACTGATTAATACCTTTTCCCGCTTATCGGTGGCCTTGGTTCTTGTCCTTGAAAACTGATTTGATCTTTGTCTCTGCTTCTGCATGAATTCTCTTGTTTGAACCTTAGATGTTCTCAGAGGATACAATCATCATCGAACAACATGTTCACAATTGATTGAGCATCTATTTATACAAGTTCTTTAACCTATTCTAGAATCATGCATTACAATGTTAACTCTAGATCCAAGGTATACAACTTGACCTTGATCCTTTAGTTTGCATGTTTTAAATCAGTTAGACTGATAAAAACAATAATAATTACATTTCTTTTCCCTTAAGTAATGGATTTAAAAGAAAATCAAGAATCTAAATATAAAACTTCAGTGATTTATCTGATGTGGAAGTCAGATCCACTTTTTTCAGGATGTAACTCACTCTCGGTATCTGATTGTTGGTGTGAACTGAAAGTTTATCGGTGTTCCTTCTTTGAACTATTCATCGGGTTCCATTGTCTTTTCTATCATCAATTAACACTAAATAGTGTTGCATCGGGATGATTTGTATTTAGCAGTATCAGTAACCTTGGCGTCGAGTAGTGTTGTGCCTTGTCTTTCGGTGTAGTATTAACCGATGGTGTTTATCATGTTTTTCCTTGTATATACTAATGGAAAAAATATAATTTCTTCATTCCTTCCCCTGAACCATTTTGAGTATAGGATCCATCAAAATATAAGGTCCTTGTCTTTTCTTCCACCTTAAAATTTTTTGACTCAGGAAATTCCACTTGAATTGGATGTGTAGACTCTAAAGGATGTTCGGCCAACTGATCAGCAATCACTTGTCCCTTTATTGATTTCCTATCCACATACTCAATGTCAAATTAACTAAGCACCATCACCCATTTTTCAATCCTTCCCATTAGAGTTGTTTTACTAAGTAGATACTTCAATGAATCAATTTTTGTAATTAACTTCACTTTATGCATCAACATGTAATTTCTTAGCCTTTGAGAGGAAAACACCACTGCTAGGAAAGCTCTTTCCATGAAGCTATAGTTCAATACAAATTTTATCAATGTTCTACTCAAGTAGTAAATTTCTCTTTCTTTTCCTTCATTGTATTCTTGTGCTAATAGAACCCCTAAAGATTTCTCTATTGCTGATATATAAAGTAATAAGGGTTTTCCTTTGATAGGTGGCATCAAGATGGATGGGTTCACCAAGTATGTTTTAAACAATGTGAAAGCCTTGTCACACTCATCATCCCATGTAAAAATGGTGTCTTTATGTAGCAATCTTGTGAATGAATGACATTTTTCCACCAATTGGGAAAATAACCTCCTTATAGATTGAACTCTTCCTTGAAAAGACCTCATTTGACTAATATTCTTGGGAATTTCCATGTCCATGATTGCTTTCACTTTTTTAGGATCTACTTCAATTCCTTTTGCAGAAACAATGTAACCTAAGAGTTTGCCTGATTGCACACCAAAAGCACATTGCTTTGGATTTAGTCTCACTTTGAATTTCTCTAACCTTGTGAAGATTTTTTCTAATATTGGTAAGTGATCCTTTCTTTCATGTGATTTTTCTATAATATCATCCACATAGTCTTCTAGGAAGGTATGCATCATATCGTGGAAGATAGTGGTCATTGCTCTTTGGTAAGTTGCTCCGGCATTTTTAAGACCAGAGGGCATCACATTCCAACAAAGGTTCCCCATGGGCATGCAAAAGCTACCTTTTCTTGGTCTTCAGGTGTTATTCAAATTTGATTGTATCCACTAAATCCATCCATTAAGGAAAACATAGAATGACCCGTTGTTAAGTCCACTATAGCATCAATGCTAGGTAGTGAAAAATCATCTTTTGGGAAAGCAATATTAAGGTCTCTAAAATCCATTCAAACTCTAATGGATTTGTCATGTTTTGTGACTGATACAATGTTTGATATCCATTCTACATATGCAATAAATCTTATGAATCCAACCTTGAGTAACTTCTCCAATTCTGCTTTTACTAAACTTTCCACATGAGGGTGCATCTTTCTCAACTTTTTATTTACGGGGTTCACACTGGGTCTCACATTTAGATGATGCATTATAAAGCTTGGATCTAATCTTGGCATGTCAGCATAAGACCACGCAAAGTTAATTTTCTTTTTTTGAAATAATTTGATGAACTCCTTCCTTTCTAATGGACTCAAGGATGCTGCTAAATGAATAAACTTGGGATCCACTTTGGTACCAATGTTAACTTTCTCCGTTTGTTCAATAAGGATGGGTGACCTTTCATCTTCATATTTTGGTAGGGTATCCAACCTCTCTTCCTTAGGTGCCACAGTTGGGTTTTCACCTTTGGAAACATTCAATATTTTTACTTTTTTAGGTTCTAGCACTGCCACATGGTGGTTTTCACCACTAGACCTTTTCATTTGTTTTGTATTTCTTTCTTTTATTTTGTGGATTAAGAGGTTGGACCCCTACCTCTATCATTATGTCCAGATTTTATTCATTGGTGGAAGAAGATGGCTCAACCGCATTTAGATATTAGGCCATTGCAAGGTCATTGGGAAAGTATAATAAGTCATTTTGTTTGGATATATCCCAATCAATGAGTTCGAGGTGCATTAGGGCTAAGGATTCATTTGGAAAATTTTCATTTGAAGGGTTTACGGACATGACCTCATTTGAATGTTTGTACATTGTACCACTTAGGTCTATGACATGGGCTTCCTCAAGGTGTTCCGTGGAAGTAGGATTGAAATGTCCTTAACTAGAGTTCTCATTGATTTCCATGGGAAAGAATGCATGTGGACTAAATACAACATATGAATCACCCCACCATGAAGGCACCCAAGGTTCACCTATCCATTGATTATTCCTAGATGCTTTACCTATATTGGATTCTTGAGGTTCACTTGATGCTTGTATCAAATTTGAACCTTGATTCTCATTGTCATGACTTGTGACATTAGGAATGGTAGCATATGTGTGAATAACATCAACCTATTTATTATGACAAGACTCTTTGGATAGGGAATCCCACTCATAATCCCCAGAATCATCCTCACTCTCAGATCCTACCATGTGTACATGTTCATGAAAATCATGCATTGGACTTGAACTTTCTCCTTTTTTTTGATAACCTATTCCGTATTTATCTTCTTTTGATCTCCAAGCCGGTTCAATGGGTTCTAGAAATCCTCTATTCCTGACTCCTAAGGGTCCTCATCCCTTGTATCCCATTTTTTGCATAATTTGATACCCTTCTCCATATTGCTCAGTTTGAATGTTGATGTGTTATACTCTTTCCACGGGATTGTTTGAAGTATCTTCCTCTTTGTAGAGCCATTGTAACACTTCACTGTCCTCCTTTTCTAAGGCTGATTTGTCACTCTCTCTTACAAAATTAGAGTAATATTTGTGAGGTAGATGAGCATTTGATGGTTTTCCATGTGTCTTAGTAGAAGTTGGCAAATCAAATAGGGAAACAAAATATTCCCTCACTCCTTTGGAATTGATTCTGCATTGCTTTTCAAAGTTATGCATCAATTTATTCATCTTTTGGTGTTGGTCTTTCTTGGCTTGTTCTGTCTCATCCTTGGAAGGTTTCAAAATTTCCATCATTAATGTAGAAGTCTTAACTAAATTTTCATGTGAACTTTGACCCTCATAACTCATTTTCTCCTTTCCCTTAGTTGATGTACTTGAGTTAGTTTGATTAGGGTTTGAGCTATATGTAGCATTTGATGTTAACTTTGAACTTTCCTCTTTAGCTCCTTCAATGGTGACATTAGGGATGACTCCTTCCCTATTGTGAGGAATAAATTAATCATGATTTGGTTTCAATATGTTGCAATATTGAAAGGGATTATAATCTCCTCCAACTGTGATCTCTTCACCCATGTGTGGAAACTTTATGCATTGATGATAGGTAGAAGGTACTACTTGCATCTCATGAATCCATGGTCTTCCCAATAAGATATTATAAGTTAGTTTCATGTCAGGGACTTGACATATGGTGAATTTTTTGATAGGTCCCACTTGAATAGGTATAACAATCATGCCTTTAGAAGATCTTTCTTCCTCATCATAAGCCTTAATGTTAATCTTCTTTTTAGGATCAATGGATGATTCAGATAACCCTAAAGACTTGACAAGGTTTAATGTGCAAATACTAAAACCGGCTCCCCCATCAATGAGGACTCTCTTGACCCTATGCCTTTGGATTAAAACTTCTATATGCAAGGGAAAATTTTGAGGGTGTGTAATAGACATATCATCTTGTTTGGAGAATGAAAGGAAATGAGGGGCTATGAGATGTCCTACCATATTTTGAAACTTATCTTCCTCCAAAGTTATAGGAACATTAGTCTCTACTAGGGATTTTTCCAAGATCTCTTTGTGATTAGGAGAAAGTTTAAACAACTTCAATATAGAAATTTGGGTTGGAGTTTTGTGTAGTTGATCAACCAAACTATAAGGCTTTATTGAAGAAGATGTTGGTTTAGCCAAAGTAGTTGTTGGAGTAAGACCAAAAGTTTTGGGGGCACTTCCTTGTAGGGTAACTCTTGTTGCTTGCCCCCTAGTTACAACATTAGAGGTCTCTTTATTAGGTTTTTCTTTGATTACCACCACATTGATAGTACTATCATGTCCGGATAGGGCATTAATAGTATTGTCATAGCTATGGGAAAGGTTTACATTATTGTTGCCTCTTGAGTTGTTTCCATTATTCCCTCCATTGTTAGAATTGGAAGATTCACCTTTCTCATGCTTATAGAAAGGAGTTTTAAATGTCATGTGATCTTTGTTATTTTGAGGTCCTTCTACCTTAATCACACCATTGTCAATAAGATCTTGAACCACATGTTTTAAGCGCATGCAATCATTCATCTTATGTCCTTGATTCCTATGATATTCACAATGGTTAGACTCAGTCCACCATGTAGGCTTGATTTGTGGTTCATAGGGTTGAGCCCTTGGTAAATCAATAATCTTATTTGCAATAAGAGTCCTTAATTCATTTTCAAGTGGTTCACCCAAGAAAGTGAAAGTCCTCTTAGGTGTTGGTGCAAAGAAAGGCTTAGGTTTGTTAGCCCCTTGATAATTCCCAAAGTTATTATTATTGGTATTAGTGTTGAAAGGCACTTTGGGTGTTTGAGTCACATTCTTTTCTTGAGCAGATCCTCTTGTAATATTAAAAGGGATAACCTTCAAATTATTTGCCTCTACAACTCCATCATTAACCACACCTTTTTTTTTATTCCTCATCCAAAACTGGTTATTGTTAGGATGATTCCTATTTTGATTGTTATTGGAGGTATTATTGTTTTTCTTATAAATATTAAGTTATCCACTTTTAACCAATACCTCTTTCGTGGTAACCCCATTCTTAATTAGGTCTTGGAAAGACATAGGACTTTGCAACCTTAACCAATAGGTCATCTCATTACTCAAGCTATTAATAAAGATGTCCATCTTCTCCTTTTCAGGTACACTTTGAGGGTATCTAGCAAATACTGCTCTCCATCTTTGCAAGAAAAGTAGGAATCCTTCTCCCTCGCGTTGCTTAGAATTACATAAATTTATCATCGTAACCTCATGTTTGATATTGTAGGAATAATGAGTAATGAATTTGGAGGCCAACTCTTTGAAAGTTTAAATGTCGGAGGGTAACTTGGAAAACCACTCCATTGCCATGCCTCCTAAAATTCTAGGAAACAACCTCATTAAATACGTTGTGTCATGCATAAAATCTAGGCTCAATGCACAAAATTCCCTTAAATGAGCTTAGAGATCTGATACTCCTTCATACTTGCCGTATTTAAGAAAACCAACATTGTTTGGGAATGGGACCATAATTAGGGTTTTGTCGAATGGAAAAGGGTTTAGGAACCCTACTTTGTTTCATTGTGTCCAATTGCATTTAGAATAATTTAAATTGTTTATTCATGAAATAGGATTTGCTTTGACTTCTTTTTGTTTGATTTGATTGACATCATAATCATGAGGGAGTTTGAGACCCGCTTGTGCTAGGTCTAAAAAGTACTTTTCCCTATCTCTATCCAACACTTTCTCCATAAGTCTCATGAAGAATGGACTTTGCATGGTTTTGTTGACCTTCTCATCAGTTACCTCTTCATCATTAGGGTCAACATTGCCCCCATTTTTGTTGTTATTTAACCCTTGGTTGTTAGGGTCAATTCCTCCTCCATTATTATTATTGTTTAACCCTTGGTTATTAGGGTCAACTCTTTCTCTATTGTTATTGTTATTAACCCCACCACCTCCATTTTTATTGATATCCTTGTTAATGTGGTTGATTTGATAGGGGTACATGTTTCCAAATGGGAAAGACATAGTTGGTTCTACCTCCCTTGTAGTTTCTCGTGTTGGTCTTGAAGAAGTGAAGGTATCACTAGGAAAAGGAAGTTCCTACCTTCGATATGAACCGACCGATTGAAGGGTATTTTTGATATAGTGAGATCGAGTAAAATCTGACATGGACATGAATTGCATAAAATCTTGGCTTTCTCACTTAAATTGATCAATCCCTTATAATTTTGCAAAATGTATGATAATGGGGATTTTCACCAGGTTGAACTTTTGAACAGTTGGAAAATCCAAAAGGGTATTTAAAAATGAAATCCAATTTTCTCCAAGTCCTTGGGAAATGTCCACTATTTTCCCTTATTTGTTTCTGGGTGTCACTTCCTTATGTGTAGGCGTGACTTAAATGTTCACAGGAGTTAACTGGAATTTGTCTATGCAGCACTCTACAGTTAGCAGGTGACATTTTCTTGTTGATAGGCATTGTTTTAAAGCTTCCAGGTGTCACTTTCCAGTGACTTACACTATGTTTGAATGATGCCAGGTGTTGTTTCAATGTTGCAGGCATCATAGAACTTGTTGCAGGCATTGTTTAAATGTTCATACATGGCATTTAGCATATCAAAGTTGTTTTTCTCATTTTTTTTAAGATTTTAAAAGTTTTAAGGTTATGATCAGGTCTGCCAGATAACCTTCTTGCTTGAAAAGTAAATACAAATACAACACACACATAAAGTTTGTATCATGTCCCTAAAACAATGCTATGTGTATGTTCTCGGTCTTTTTAACAAGTATAGCACAAGAATAGATTCCAAGTAATCTACCTAGAGTCAGATTTGACTATTAACATTTTGGCTCTAAAAGGTATCTTGCTACTTATTTGGGATTTATTTAACACCTCCGTTCTAAAATATGTCAAGTTCTTTTACCCCCTTGTGGGATTCCTACACGCACAAAAGTATAATTTTGTGCAATCCCACAGGACTACTCGAGGAAGTGAAGATAACTTGCACACAATTTAGTCACTACAACCCATTAAGGAAGAGTGTTTATTTATAGTGGGTCAGATAGTATCATGGCTTAAGTGATTGTCTCCCACTTTAGGTCATTCCCTCTCACCATCCTTGTAAGGATGTACTAGGGAGGCAAGCCCTCTAAAGCTCTAATTTAACTAGCATATATAGGAAAGCGAAAAATGAACTTAGTTCAACAAGTTTGGGAATTTGATTCACTTAAAAAGTGAAGAGCATATCCCTATTGTTGTTCTTCGTTCCAAACACTTCAAAAACACTTTGTTCTTTTTCAACCTCATTACAAAGAGGTTCTTAGAAATTGAAATGTGTGGTTAATTTTACTCTCTTTCTTTCTACCACCCTAAAATCAACATGTTTGGCTTTTTAAACAACTTCAAAAAGTTGAGAGCATATGCCTAATGTTTTGTTCAAGATGGAAAATAATAGGGTTTTTCCTAATTATACTAGGTATAAATGAATTGCCACAAGTTAAGGGAAAGCAATCTTGTTTCGAAAGATACCTCTTTTGTAGCTAGCAAAGGCTAGGCACTTTTTTGAGGTTTTTATGCTTGTTTTTCTTACTCACCTAGTGGCAATAGTTCCCACTCTGGCTCCACCAACAAGTTAGTCAACCCAAAGGAACAAAGTAAATAAAAACTTAAAATCAAATTGAAAATGCAACTAAGTTCTTTTGATCAAATTTACCAAAATCAAGTTAAGAACCTAAAGCATAAAATCAATTGAGAGTAGGAAACTTCTTTTTGTGTGCACTACTTGTGATAGCTAAATGTGGGCCTCTGATATAGCCATACACTTCAACATGGTCATTATTCTTCAGCTGCCTATAGGAATGAATATCGATTCATTCACCCTGCATGTCTGGAAAAGTCAACCTGTTGCCTTCTAGAAGGCAGGAGTATGAGCTTGCTCTCAGGTCATTGCAAGCTCAGTGACTACACCGAGGACCTAAATGAAGGATATAAATCTATATGATGAAAGTAAACTATTGATTAATCTAAATGTAAATGCAAGTTGTTGTCAATCCAAGCTAGTTATGATTCACTTTTAGAACACCAATTAAAATGTAAGATATTCAATTTTAAACCCAAATTGAAAGTGTGCTCTAAATTAAGATTTGCATGCTTGAATAAAATAAACAATAATATTAAATAAATGCTATGAATGCAAGAAAGATAAGAATGAAAATGCAGCATCATAACATTAAGCAAAAATTAGGATCCTTTGTGAAGGAAAAGAGTTTCTCTTTTATAGAAATCTCTCTCGAATCGATGGTCAAGATCGAACAAAAAGAGTGGCTCAGATTCGATTGAAGAAGCACAATCCATGTGCAAGTGATTCAATTGGTCGAGAGAGTCAGTTGACTAAACTGACTGATCAGTTATTTTAGAAACTTCCAAAATCAATTCACAGTTAATTGAAATGTTTCTAAAATGATAAACAGTAGAGAATCAGTTAACTGAGTGGAACTGGATTGTTTCCATTTTCATAAATCAGTTAACTAGATTTGATGATGTCATATGCATTTTTAATAAATTAATTCAT
>MU227690.1:3686005-3698205 GCA_018584345.1 Thuja plicata | reverse complement strand
TAGGGTTTATGTGACCATTTTTAGGTGATTACATTTGCCCCTCTTTGAATTGATGTGTGATCAGCGCATTGATTCAAAGACTTGTTAGCAAGAAGACCCAGAATAGTTTGATTTGAAGCGATGAAACTATTCTTTTGAAGAAGACCGACTTCAAGCTTGATTGGATGAAGATCGATCAAAAGATATAAAACAGAATGCTCGGTTTGATTTGAAGCGATGAAACTGAACATCTGTTAAGAACTCTTAAACCTTTGATTGGTTTGAACGGATAACCAGTTTGATTTAAAGTGATGAAACTGATTACCATTAAGAGATTTGATTAGAAAGCAAATTGACATGATTTGAAGCGATGAAGCCAATTTGATCAATGTATCTGGTTTCAATAATGATTGCCCCGTATAAGATCGATCTTGCCTAGTTTCGAGTGTATTCACCACTGTATAAGACCATTGATTAGGTTGCCTTTGATTTAAGATGATCTCAACTTGATTTGATGCGATGAAGCTGAGATGCCCCAAGCGATGGGGTTTTGATTGAGGATGTAATCACTGGAATGTTGATGTCTTGATCTTGCCCCCTCGGGAGCAAAATCAAAATATGGCTAGGTGCCCCAGTGATGAGAAGCAATTCAATTGATTAGACAATTTAGGAAGAAACTGATCTGATTAGAAAGAGGTCCCATGTGGTTAGGACAAAAGCTGTACTTGATGAGAGGTCATGTTGACCGAGATTGACCAAAAGTAAGATACATGGATTGATTAAGAGAAAAGAATGAGAGATTTCTATTGGTTGTGCAAGTGGTCAAATTTAGATTTTGATTTTGATCCTGAAAATAGAATCAGGACAGTTTATTGAGCAAGGGGTGTCATGACCACTTGGCAATGAGAAGATTGATCGATTAGAATCTCAGATCCTTCACATTAGAGAGAGATAAAGTTATTATGCTGATTTCATCACTATGCAAATGCAGATGCAGATGCAGACTAACATGAATGCAACCTATGCAACCTAAGGTGTAGTCACTGAGCTTTAGCATTGAAAATTTTCATCATTGAACATTTTTGGAACATCAGAGTTGATACAATCCTTACTGGTGCCACTGCGACCATAAGAATATGAATATGACTTTCATCGGATAAGATATGGGAAACAAACATAAGCATCGAGGCACAAAAGCCAAGATGACCTTGAATATTGTTTCCAATTTTGATAGTGCAAGAGCACACTAGTATCGAGGCATTCAAAGCCAAGATAACCATGAGTGCGCACTTGTGTAAACAAACAAATAAATAACAAACAAGGAGATAGTACCAACCTCACCTTGGCATACAAATAAAGAGGATCGAGGGATGTGAGGCTTTTCCGCTTTAATGCAGGAGCTCTTACCACATACACCCTGATTATTTGATGTTGCTGGATCATCGGGACCACACCAACAAGCAGTAGACAAAGAAAAGATTAGAGAAATTAATGATAATAGGCAGCATACAAATAGAAGTTTAGCATACTTCAGCCAGTTTCAATGTTTTTAGAAGTGTATATGTATAGGGTGTTGAGAAACACTGTTGTGCTTGTGAGTGCCTTGTGTTTGATTGCTATCGATCTGTTGTTTACGTTTGTGATATCCAATGTGTGTTAAGAAACATAGATGTGTCCAAAGATAGTGTTAAGAAACACTGTTGATTGTGGTGTTGAGAAACACCTGCTTGTGTCAGTAGTGAGTTGTCCTTCAAAAATGACAATATTACTGACTCTGGTGTAAGCCAAAGATGTGACCAAATTGGGGACTCATCCCAAGTAGCAAATAGCAATAACTGACTTGACTCATACTGCAAGGACAAATCCAATTTTATTGCCCCCAGGTTATGACTCTGTGTTAGTTTCAAGCTAGGAGGGTCCTCAGAAGAACCAGAGTGTCATGAAAGTAACTGAAAGATATGTACAAACTGAAGCAAAGGATTGTGAAGATTGAGCATTGATAGATGGAGTGCTAAGTACAAGAGGCGCTGGTTTACCAGGTTCTCACCTACTTGGTAGAGATGTTATTTAGTGGAAATTGACTTGATTTGAAGTGATGAAGCCAATTTGATCAATGTGCCTGGTTTCAATAATGAATAGCTCGTCTAAGACCAATCTATCTAGTTTCGAGTGTATCCATCAATGTATAAGACAATTGATTGGGTTGCTTTTGATTATGATAATCTCAACTTGATGTGATGTGATGAAGCTAAGATGCCCCAAGTGATAGGGCCTTGATTGATTGAGGTGATCCTTGAAAACCTGGTAAGCATGCCTATGTCACCATCCTTTTTCTCAATTTCAATTTTTTTTGTATTTTATCATTTTTTTATTTTTTTGATTGATACATCAAGGCGCCTATTGCTAGGTTTACACCAAGATGATCATTTTTTTAGGATTTTTTCCAATTTTTAGATTTTTTTAGGACATTACTATGTACATGGTGCTGATCACCGAGAATGCCTTAGGTGTAGAACTTCTTTAGATGGAGAGTGTTGATGGGCTCTCGAAGCGGCTCTCCTTTAGGTGTGGAGAGTCGATAGGCTTTGGAGCTGAATGTTGCAGTAATGATATAAGGACCCAGCCAGTTGGGTTCAAACTTCCCCTTTTGTTCTCTATGTGACTGATTACGAGGATTTTCTCTCAACACAATGTCTCCCACCTAAAGTTCTCTAGGTCTGACTTTCTTGTTGTATCCTCTTGACATTCTTTTCTGATAAACTCTGAGGTGATCAAAGGCCACTTTCTGACGTTTGCCTAGTAGTTCTAGTTCTTGGAGCCTCAAAACTTGGTACTCTTCATTTGGTACAAGTCTGCGCAAAGAAACCCTAAGAGATGGGATTTCTACCTCTAGGGGTAAGACTGCTTCTGCCCCATATACCAGTGCAAATGGGGTTGGCCCTGTAGGCATTCTGATGCTCGTTCTATAAGCCCATAATGCAAGATTGATCTGCAGGTGCCAATCCCTTCCAGACTTGTTAACTATATGATGTAAGATTTTTAACAAATTTTTATTTGAGGCCTCAGCCTGTCCATTTCCTTGTGGGTAATAGATTGAAGAACAGTGTTGTGTGATTTTGAATTTTTCACACAACTCATCTATAATGTTGTTCTTAAATTGACCTCCATTGTTAGTGATGATGGAGGAAGGTATTCCATAGCGACAAATGATGTGGTTCAGAATGAACAGCGAGACCTACTATCCGGTCGCTTTAATGAGTGGGACCGCCTCAACCCACTTAGTAAAATACTCTGTAGCTGTGATAATGAACTTGTGTCCATTAGAAGATGAGGGGTAAATCTGCCCAATGAGATCAAATGCCCATTGTTGAAAGGGCTAGTGTGTTACAAAAGGAATGAGCTCCCTTGCTAGAGCATGTATAATATTGCCATGCAATTGACATTTCTTACAAGTATTTGCGAACCTGATAGCTTCTTTCTCCATGTCTGGCCAATAATACCCCGCTCTAAGCAGTTATCGGGCCAAAGTCAGACCATCAGAATGAGAACCACAAATTCCTTCGTGGAATTCAGACAACGCATGTTTAGACTCTTATTTTTCTAGACACCTAAGCAAAGTACCATCTAATCCTCGCCTATACAAATCGTTGGCCACAAGAACATACTGTGAGGCATTGCAGATGAGGTGTCATTTTTCATTTTTGGTGAGTCCATCAGGAATGATATGATGGTGTAGGTAAGAGTATACATGGTGATAGAAGGAGGATTCATGTTCAATGACTAAACAGATCATTTGGGAGTCAGGGGAGTTGTAGGAAGGGAAATGGATTTCTTCCACCAGGAACTCATAACAGAAGTCGTCCTCTTGTTGCTGCGAGGAAGCTAGTGTAGCCATAGCATCAGCTGCTCTATTCTGTACCCTTGGGACTTGTTGAAATGTGATGTAAGTGAAATATTTCTTAAAGTCATCAACCATTCATTTATAAGGCATGAGTTTTTCATCCTTAGTTTGGTATACATCATTGATTTGGTTGATTACTAGTTAAGAGTCACCATGGACATGTAACTCAGAAACATTCCATTCAAGAGCCAGTTTGATTCCATTGACCAGTGCTTCATATTCTTCTATGTTGTTTGTACAAGGAAACATGAGCTTGTACGCCTTTGGAATGGAATAGTTTTGAGGAGTCAGAAAAAAAATCCCTGCACCTGAACCTTGTTGCATGAATGATCCATCGAAGAACATTTTCCAAGATCTGTGAGTGATGTGCAAAATAGATCCATCTGGGAACTCAGCATTGATTGGTTCTTTGTCATGAAGTGGAGCATCAACCAGTTGATCTATGATTTCTTTCCCTTTGATTGCCTTACGCTCAATATATTCTATGTCAAATTCACTAAGAAGCATAACCCACTTAGCCAATCTTCCAGTGAGGGTAGCTTTTCTCAGGAGATACTTCAAAGGGTCAATTTTAGCCACCAGTTTGACTGAGTGGGCCAACATGTAGTGATGAAATTTATGAGATGCAAAGACTACTGCCAGGCATGCTTTCTCAATCATAGAGTAATTCATCTCATAAGACACCAATGTTCTACTGATATAGTATACAGCACATTCTTTCTTGTCTTCATCTTCTTGCACTAGCAATGCCCCCAGTGACGTTGAGGTAGCTGAATTATACAAAATCAATGGTTTGCCTTATTGAGGTGGCATGAGTACTGCGGGTTTTCTAGGTACATTTTGATTTGAGTGAAACTCTTGTCACATTCTTCACTCCATTGATAAGTAATTCCCTTGCACAGAGTCTTGGTAAATGGTTGTGCTCTATCAGCCAACTGAGAGATGAACCTTCTGATAGACTAGATTCTCCCTTGGAGTGTTCTTATTTGACTTATGTTCTTGCTAGGTGACATTTCCAGTATCGCTCACACCTTTTCAGGATCGAATTCTATGCCTTTAGCTGAGATAATGTAACCCAACAGCTTGCCAGAGGTGACACCGAATGCACATTTCTTAGGATTCAACCATAAGTTGAACTTTTCCATTCTATCCATGATTGGACCTAAATCTTGGAGGTGCAGAGATAGTTTCTTTGATTTAGCCAGGGTATCATCCACATCGTCTTCCATGGTTTTGTGCATCATATCATGGAAGATAGTTGTTACTTCCCTCTGATAGGTAGCTCCTGCATTTTTCAAACCAAAAGGCATGACATTCCAGCAGAACGTTCCCCAGGCACATGTGAAGGTAGTCTTTTATTGATCCTCGGGAGCAATCTTGATTTGGTTGTACCCCAAGAAACCGTCCATGAGAGAATACATTTCATACCCAGCAGTCATGTCCACAATCATGTCAATATTAGGCAAAGGAAATTCATCCTTTGGACATGCTTTATTGAGATCCCTAAAATCAGTGCAGAATCTGATAGGTTTGTCTGGCTTTGATACTAGTACGATGTTGGATATCCATTCTACATAATCAATAGCTCAGATGAATCCAGCTTTGAGTAACTTTTCCAGTTCAACCTTGATAAGTAATGCAACATGAGGGTGCATTTTTTTGAGTTTTTGTTTCACTGGTTTTACTCCAGGAGCTATTGAGAGATGATGCATGATAAGGTCTAGATCTAAACCAGGCATATCTGAGTATGTCCATGCAAAGTTTATCTTCTTCTCTTTAAAGAATTCAGTGAATTCCTTGAGCTCTTCCATAGACAAAGATTTAGCTACATGAATGATGTGTGGATGTTCCTCTGTACCAATGTTTACTGGTTGAGTTGGCTCTATAAGCACTGATGATCATTCCTATAAATGACTAGGCAAGACATCAAGAATCCCATCCTCAGGCACCTTAGAGAGGTTTTCACCTTCGGATGCATCTTTTCTTTTTACTATTTTGGGTTTTGAAACCGCCACAATGTGGTTTTCGCCTTCAGACCCTTTTCTTTTTCTCATTTTTATCTTATAACTGAGATACTTGATGTCTGGTTCAGTCATGCTCACACTAGGTTCACTGGTGGAAGAAGTGACAAGTTTAGCGACATTAAGATAGCAGGCTAAAGCATAGTCATTGGAAAATGTAGGCATTTTGGCAGGTTGTCCTTGTAAGGACCAATCAATGAGTTCAGGATGCATTAGTAGAAAAGTTTCACTGGGTTCGAGGGCATTCGTGGTACATTCATCGTAGATGTCGACAGTTAAGTAGAGTCCTAGACCTGAACCTTGTATAGATGTGTTCAAATCAGAAAGAGCCCTAACGGCATCATCAAAGCTCATGTCAGAAATAGGAGGTCCTAACTCATCCGATCTAGCCTCTAAGCCTTCACCTACTTCATGCGTGGTCTCCATCTTTATGTTTAAAGTGCCCTTTGAAAGACTGTCAAACTCGTATTCATGTGAATCTGTTTCATCATTAGGTTTCATATCCAGGACATGAGTGAAATCTACTCTTTGCCTCCAGTTTGGATGAGTTCTACCTAAAAACTCTGCTATGGTTAGACTGTGTTCTTCTATTTCTAAAGCTTGTTCAGATTCAGTAGTTTCTGACTCATCAGAAGTCATTGATGTTTCCTCTACAACACGCTCTTCAGTAGTGTTGACCTATGGTTTATCCTTAGAAAATAGAAGAGCCAAGATATTTGGAGGGATGGGATAAGGATATACATCATCTGCATTAGAATCATCTGAATCTTCCCAATTGCGAGTGGGTATGTCAATGCTTTCTGTTGTTGTGGTTTGTTCTTCCAGAACTTGATGTCTCTTTCCTTTATCTAAGTGATTCTTTTCTCTTTGTTCTTTCTTGGATAAGAACCCTAGACCCATTGTGTCTTTAGGTCATCTGTAGTCAGTAGAGATAGGTTCTTTAAGACCATTTTGATTAGGTCCAATGTGTCCTTTACCTGAATACCCCATTTTACAAGCCACTTTATACCCCACACCAAATTTTTCTGGGGGTATTACACATTGTTCATCTTCATTATCTTTAGGTTCTTTATATAACCAAGCCAGAATGGCTCTTTCCTCCTATTCATCTTCTAATGGTGTGCTTTCTTTAACAAAGGTCTCATCATAGATTTCTTGGGATGTTGTTGGTTTCATCTCTTCTGACGGTTTTCCATAAGACCTAGGTGATCTGGGAAGAGATGTGAGTGACAGTACAGGTTCCACTGTGTATCCACCCATACCCATGTCCTTTATCTTGAGGTTATTTTCCATTTCCTTCAGTAAATTTGCCGCTGATTCAGAGTTGGATGCATCACTGTTGTGTGGGACAAGTGTATCTACTGCTTGTCTTAGTGCATTACAGGCATAACTAGTGTCTCTAGGAACAATGACTTCTGCACCATTGAATGGGAATTTGATGCATTGATGGAACGTTGATGGCACTGCCTGCATCTCATGGATCCAGGGTCATCCCAATAGAATGTTTTAGGCCAGTGGGAGATCTAGAGCTTGGAAGGTAACGTCCCTCTCAACAGGACCTATGCAGATTGGTAAAGTCACGAGACCTTTAGAAGATCTTTTTTGTTCATCATACGCCTTGATAGTGATTTTATTTTTAGGATCAATGACGTTCTCTAAAAGGCCTAGTTTCTCGATTAACCTGTAAGTGCAAATATTCAACCTTGCACCTCCATCTATCAAGACTCGTCTGACATGGTGTTTATGGATCAAGACTTTGACATGCAAGGGGAGATTGTGTGGATGACTTAAAGAGTTGTCATCTTCTTCTAAGAATGATAGGTAATGTGGCGAGGTCAAGTGACCCACCATGGATTGAAAATGATCCAGATCCAAGTCCTTAGGGACATTGGTAGTTGATAGTGCTTTATCCAGGACCTCACTGTGAGATGGAGAGAGTTTGAGCAATTCGAAGATTGAAATCTGGGCAGAGGTTCTCTGCAATTGCTCGATGATGCTATAGTCCACAGCATTAGACGAAGTTAGTTGTTTGGACTGTGAGACTTTAGAGGTACCCACAGTGGTTTGTTTGCTAAGAGGTACCCATGATTTGGATATCAATGGTTTATTGGAAGATGATGAAGGGTTGGAAGATCCAGAACCCCCAAGGTGACTTTTGCTTGCGCTCGAGTCACTGCATTGGTCGATCGAGACTCTTTCTCTTTCTGCTTGACGATGATGACATTGCAATATTCAGAATGAGATGGCTCAAGCATGTTGACGACATTATAGTCATCATTAGAATAAGTGCGATTGATTTGAATGCCTTTCTTGGAAGTTTCTCCTTTGTGATGGTCTAGGAAAGGATCTTTGAATGCCTTATGATCAGCATTCTTGTTATGATTATCAACCGCAATTATTTCATTATCAATGAGATCTTGGATCTCATGTTTGAGCCTCATGCAATTTATGTCATGTGTCCTTTGTTCCTATGGAATTGATAGAAATCATTGTCTCTCCACAATTTTGGTTTGATCTCTAGATCATATGGTTTGGAGTTATCTGGCAGTGTGAGCAGCTTGTTTGGCAGTAGAGTTTTAAGTGCAGATTCATATGACTCACCTAAAGAGTCAAAGTCTCGTTTACATTAAATCCATGGTTTGTCTTTCAACAAACCATTGGTCCCTTTAGAAGATGATGATTTAGTGGCATTTTCAGCAGTTTTTAGGGCCTTAGAGCCACTTGTCAGATTGAAGACTGTTAGTTTTGACTGGGGAGCAGAGTAATCAACTACTCCGTCATTTACCACATGCTTGTTTTTGTTCCAATATTTAGATTTGTCTTTGGAACTGGAACCAAACTTGTTTTCCTTGTGGAGGGTAATGTCACCCTTTTTAAAAATCACATCTTCTATTTTCATCGCATTTTCTACCATTTTCTCGAAAGAGGGTGGACATTGCATCTGAAGAGGGTAGTTTAGTTCTGGAATCAGAACACTAGCGAAAATATCCATCTTTTCAAATTCAGGCACAATTCTTGGATATCTATAAAACATCTTTCTCCATCACTGAAGAAAGGTCAAAAAGGGTTCTCCTGTGTTTTGCTTCGTGTTAAATAAATCAATCATTGTCACAGGATGTTGGATATTGTAAGAGTACTGTTGCAAGAACAGATTTATCAGCTCATCAAAAATTTTTATACCAGTGGGTAACTTCGAGAACCACTCCATAGCTTGGCCACTCAAACTCTGAGGAAAGAGACGCATAAGATATGTCTCATCATGCATGAATTCTATACAAAGAGCACAGAATTCTCGGATGTGATCTTGTGGATCAGAGTGACCGTTGTACTTATCAAACCGTGGAATTTCAACCCCGCATGGAAACAGAGGCAAATACAAATCTCTGTCAAAAGGAAAAGGATAGATTGTTCTTAAAGAAAACCTTGTGTTGGGCGTTTCTTTTTCCTTTTGGAGTTTTTGTAATTCCATTTGCATAGCTTGCATTTGTTTAGTTATGAGCGTCATAGGGGTTTCTTCTTCCCTAGCAATTATATCCTCAGCTTTGAAGTGAGGTGGAAGTTGAGCGCCTTGCTCTGCTAGATCTAGGAAATATTGTTCCTTATCTCAGTTTATGATCATTTTCATGAGTTTCACAAACCTCTTATCCTGGAGACATTCATCAATCTCTTCCTCACCAGGGTCTGATGGACTTGAGGAATGTTGACTATTGCGAGGGTTGGTACCATTAGAGAAGTCTCTCTGTCGAGACCTGCCTCTAACTTGTCTTTCTTTTGACATCTTGGGACTAGGTAACTTATCCTCAGGGGATTTTGATCTATGAGGAATTCGAGAGTCTCCCTCAAAGAGAGGGTTCTCTCCAAACAAGGAGTTTTCTTTGAATGGGAATCCCTGATTGTCTTCTTCGTGAAAATCTCTAAAATGACTTCTAGTTTGCACATGCATAAGATAAGTTGATTCGTCTGACTGACACCATGGTGAAATCTAAAGTGTTGTCTAAGTCCAATACCAAAGAGACCAATAGATAAATGTCCAACTGAGGATGGAGATAGTGAAGACTCTGATCTTGAGTCATGGTTAACGAACCTGCTCTCACAACCCAGAATAAGGACAGCGCAGACAAAGATGATAAGTTTGAACAAAGGACTCGGTCAATTGGACAAGCGTAAAGACATCAGATTTCAAGACAATGATAGGTTGGACTAACAATAGATTGTAGTTGCAATGTGAACTAACTAAAGCATTATGACAGCGCAAATTTCAAAATAGACTAAACGTAGATGGAAGACAAAGTTTTGACAAGTTTTTGAAACCAATTTGACAGAATTTAGATAGAGTTTCGACAAGATAGCTAAAGTTTCAAATGAGACAAGATAGACAAATATCTGAAGTGTATAGTTTCCAAGATTGTTTGATCGAATTGTTTTTGTTTCAATGAACACTCACGCAAGACACATCATGCAGATTGTTTGTGGTAAAAGAAAATAACAGACACACCACAATCCTAGGATAGCCAGGGCAATATCTGTTGAGTTCCCACTTGAACCAAAGTTCAGCCACGTCTACTCATAGCGGACAACTTAGAAGCTTGGAGGCATGGGCTCCTCCTTACATGTGCACTCACTTCTCAGGCACACCAAGCTTCGAATCCCAAGGGTAGTCACTTCCCAAGGGACCGTTGTCTCTACTAAGAGCCGTGAAAGTGTGGGACATCTTAGTCGGTCTCTGACCTTCCGCACCAACAGATAGAGGGATTTTGGTAACTAGAACAAAGTGTGTAGTCAAGGCATCCGTTCAGGTGGTTATACTTGTGGCAGATTAGCTCCGTTATAGAGGCCTCCCAGCCTACAAAAGTTACATTCTGTAGGTTTTAACACACCACAAGGGTACTGAGGGAGATCTTCTTCCTGATATAACGCATTCAACACCTGTTCACTGTGACATTAATCATAATGACATTTTTATATACCGGTTCGGAAGGGCTTGGCTTTAGCCTGTTACTGGTTGGGCCATCCACTCTCACCAGCTCTGCTAAAGCATTCAGGAGGTAGCCACGCTAAAGGATTTGTATGGATTTCTCTTACACCCAAGATCTGTGAAGGCGAGGGGAGAGGGTACATCCATGCAATTCCTAGAATTTACAATACTAAAAGACACTTCAAGCAGAATGAGAGAATGACAATAGTGTTTCTGGATTTTTGATCATCCCAAAAGGGCGAGAGCATAGTTTCTTGACATCATTGTCATTCCTAAAACAACAAATAAATGTTCATTTTAATAAATCCTACATGCGGGTTCCTATTTTAAGAAATCAAAAACAAGATGCAAGCACACTGTTTTGCGTTCTATCAATCAAAGGCAACCTGCAAAACCAATTTGTGAGTAGTTTGAGTTTTGGTCTTCTTGAGTAATGTTTTGCAAACCACTGTTAGGCTGTATGAAAAAAATAAGATCACAAACAACCAAGCCAAAGATTAGTCCACAATATCAACATCATCAAATCAGAAAATAGAGTGCATATTCAGAAAGTACACAGAAAATCATGCGGTTTCAAAAAAAAATTCATTGAAAAAGGTGATCATATGAGCCCCGTACAAGGCTCCGGAAGCTGCAAAAATGAGGATTAAACAACAATAGTCACCAAAAATAGTGATTTCTGAACAATCCAGAGAGAAAATTTGAAAAACGACTTCGCCATAGTGATCCTTGCGAAATTCTACCCCAAATAAAAAAAAAATGCTCTGAAAAAAGACTCCGAATGAATAAGTTATGCGTGTTTGAAGTCAGAGTGCAAAACCAAAACTGCATATGGAGAGGGGTAAGTTTTTTAAATCCCTTGCTGACATCATCAAAACATGATGTTAAATTTTGATGGGTCTTAAGCTTTCGCCAAATGCCAATATCTCTATATTAAACGTCCAAACACACGCCAAATTTAAAGGAAAATACCCAGGCAGAGGTAGTGGTCTGGGCGGTGTATTTGGGTGGCGGTGGTCATTTGGGGGTGGAGGGGAGCTGAGAAGGAGGAGGCAGGTGGGGAGGAAGAGTAGAAGTGTCAGAAGGGAGTTGTGTAGAGGGAGTGGCGGGAATGGAGTTGCGCAGAGGAAGCGCCGCGGGGAGGGTTTAGAAAAGCGTGGGTAGAGGGAAGAGCTAAGCGGTGGGCGTAGAAGAGATTGGGGAGGGGTGGCGGTGGTGTTAAAGTCACGCGAGGGAGGATGGAAGGTGGTGGCGGGATGGGGTGGGACTGCGGGTGGTTTGGATAGCAGCGGTGGCGGGTGTGGAAGAAGAGTAGCACGGGGAG
>MU227690.1:3599746-3615855 GCA_018584345.1 Thuja plicata | reverse complement strand
ATAGGTAATTTTTATGGTTGAGAGGATGAATTAGGAAAAGGAATTAAATAATGTAATTATAGTTTATAGAGGGGAACTGTAAGGGATTAATTTAATTTCTCTTAAACAATAGTAGAATAACTTATAGCAAAAATTATGGGTTGGAGATTGCGATAAATTATTTAATTAAATTCTAGTGTGGTTTAGTAAAGTAAAATATTAATGGATCTTTTGAACAAATATAGTTTCAACGGTAAAGAGTTATTTTTCTTAATTCTTTTACTGGTCTATCTAACCTTAATATTTGAGTTAGAAGAATTTCTACGAAATCAAATCCATCCAGTCATTAGTTAATCGATAATTAAATACATTAATTGAGATATGTTATAGGGAAAAAAAAACTTAATTGAAGTTTTTTTTTGAAATTTAATTTTAGGGACTTATAATGTTATTTTTATGTGGCCAATATACGTGGCCAGTATACTGGTCGTCGTAAAAATAATATTACAAAAGTGCCCTGCCCTAGGGGATTATTTTTATACACAGAATCCTTAGGCTATCAACACACCAGATTTTTTTGAATGTCCCTAGAGACTGAGAATAGGGAGTCTCTCTCTTTTTCTTCACATCATCAAACTCTATTAATAAAAATTAGGGGATGACATGTGAATTCTTATATCCTCACCTTGTTTAGTCTTTGAGCGTTATCCTAAATTTAATTCTAGTTAACATATAATTAAACGTCACCTTATGCATCTTTAACTTTAGAAGTCGACTATGGTTAAGGGAGGTTGACACTTAGTCATGATTCCCCTTAGACCTTCTTGACTTTAATTTCACCTTTTCAAAAAAAAAATTGTTGCATTTTTGGGCGCGAATTTTTGGGCATGACAAATAACCTCTTTCTCTATAGGTTCTTGTTTCTCCTAGGTCTCTATAGTCTTAGTCTCATCTATTTATTCTTTATGAGGCCCAGAGATATTTTTTGCAGATTTATCGTCTTGATCTTATTTTCTCTTATCTCCTTCATCAATAACTTCAAAGTTTGCCTCAATAGGGAATCTGGAATGTTGATTGTATCCTCACCCTTCTCCTCGATATTCAAACCTTGTGTATCCTCACCAGTAATTGTGATTGAGTCATAAATTGTTAAATTGATGCAGTCCAAGCTCGAAGGATCTAATAAAGGACTATCCAAACTTGGAGCCAACAAAAAGAACACACAGTGGAAACAACACAACACAAGATATATCAATATCAATTTATATTATCTTAGAATTCCATTTACATGCAACATGTCGGGCTATAAGGCCTTCCCACTTAGGGCTAATTACATCAATAGATTGAGCAAGATCTCACAGGATCTAGCTTCATCCATCCACCCTATAGCTAAGTGGAAGAAACCAGATCTGAACTTGTTCTCACAAGCCACCAAGAAATCTGCAATCTCTGTCTACCCACTTACAACTATCTGCAACAACTTACAATCATTCAGCTTATTATCTTACTCTGCTATCATCTATATATCTTCCCATGCTTCCACATAAAAATCAACCTAGACCTTCTTTTATACACACTTGCCACAAGTCAGCCTGTAAACAATAATTAAATGACCAAGTCGGCCATACACTCTACAATGAATAGATATTAAATGCACCAACCGGCTGCAATTAATAACAAAATACATAGGAGAATGCACGAACACAGATTTAGGTCCACACAAGATCCAATGAGGAACTCCACATTAATTATGCCATGAAAATTAAATGTAGAAGACATCTAGATCAGGATAAACAACTTGGAAGAAGCAAACCGAGCAACAAAAACTCAGGAACAGAGGTCACCGAGTAATAAGAAAATGACTCGAAACAAGCATACCTAAGCAATAGAAAACCAACTCAGGACAAGCATACCCGAGCAACAGAAACCAACTCAGAACAAGCATATGCGGGCAAAAAAAAACCAACTTAGGACAAGCATACCTGAGCAACAAAAAACCAACTCAGGACAAGCATACCCGAGAAATAGAGTAACATAACACTTCACCGAGCAGTCTCCAAACAAGATAAATAACAAAAGAAAATATATTTTTGGTTGAGAAGGATTGCCAACTACCCCAGGATGCTCCTACATCAGACACCCTAGGTGCGAAAATATGTTCTCAAAAGTTGGATGAATATATGCTGGGATTCAACACATAGATCCCAATCTAGTTCTTGATATCTATGCACACTCATGCCTACACAAATATCTGCAACCATTTTAGATCTGCTACCAATACTCAAGTTCCTCTTATCGAGCTCCAAATCTCTGCAACTAATCATATCTATCTCCTCTAGACCTCTCTATCTAATCGGCTCTGTCATCTCTACTAGATCCAACAACTTCAAAGTCTTCAACAACTTCTTCATAACCATCATCTATTCTTGGACCTCTATGCAATCTAATGTTTCTAATACCTTATATGATTTCATTCTTCATTGCCTCCATATCAGATCTGAACCTTTCTGTTATCCTCGCTTCCACCTCCTTAGAAAGATCTGCAATTTCCCTAGGGTCCAATCTTCTCGGAGGCATCTCTCCAGATCTTTGAAAACCCTAAGCTTCACAAGAAATGAACCAGTAGATCAACCATATTCTCATCAACCAGATCAACCACAAGAAATGAACCAGCTCTGACACCACTTGATGCAGTCCAAGCTTGGAGGATCCAATAAAGGGCTGTCCAAACTTGCAGCCAACAACAAGAACACACAACAGAAACAAATCAACACAAGATATATCAAGATCAATTTATATTATCTCAGAATTCCAATTACACACAACATGCCAGGTTGTAAGGCCTTCTCAGTTAGGGCCAATTACATCAACAAATTCAACAAGATCTCATAGGATCCAACTTTATCCATCCAACCTATAGATAAGTGGAAGAAACCAGATCTGACTTGTGCTTGCAAACCACCAAGCAATTTGCAATCTCTATCTACCCACTTACAACTATCTGCAACAACTTACAATCATTCAACTTATTAGCTTACTCTGCTATCATCTATCTATCTTCCCATGCTTCCTCCTAAACATCAACCTAGACCCTCTTTTATACACACTTGCCACAAGTCGGCCTGTAAACAATAATAAATGACCAAGTCATCCATACACTCTATAATGAACATATATTAAATGCACCAGTCAGATGTAATTAATAACAAAGTACATAGGAGAATGCACCAACATAGATTTAGGTCCACACAAGATCCAATGAGGAACTCCACATTAATTATGCCACATAAATTAAATGTAGAAGTTGGCCAGATTAGGATAAACAACTCAGAAGAAGAAAACCAAGAAACAACAACTCGGGAACATAGATCACTGAGTAACAGGAAAATGACTCGGAACAAGCATACCCAAGAAACATAAAACCAACTCGGGACAAGCATACCCGAGCAACAGAAACCAACTCAGAAAAAGAATACCGGAGCAACAAAAAACCAACTCAGGACAAGCATACCCGAGCAATAGAGTAACAAAGCACTTCACCGAGCAGTCTCCAAACAAGCTAAAGAGAAAAAGTAAACATATTTTTGGTTGAGTAGGATTGCCAACTACCCCAGGAAGCTCTTGCATCATAAATCATCTGTTTGTGTATCCTCAACCTTCTCCTTTATTTCTTCCTCAACATTATCAGGCTCATCAATGTCTTCTTTGTTATCAAGCTCAAATTATTCTAACGTTCTTTCATCTTTGCTTGCACTCTTATCAACTAACTGTCCAAAAATTATCTTCCAAATTATTTGGCTCTATTGTACAACTCCTACATCCTTCATTAGTATAGAATATACTCTCAATTTAGGAATGAATCTATTCCTATGTTGCTCTATGAATTTGGTTCTCTATTTCTGTGTTAGTTCAAGAATTATTTGGGATAATGCCCCTTCTCTAATATGCATTTCAGTCTTAAGAGTAAACTTCCATCTCTCATCTATCTTCTTGAATAATTCATGAGGGACTAGATTCCCAATCTCTAAAGGTGTCACCTTGTATGGTGCTAACATATCCATCACAACTTCTTCTATCTTTTCCTTGTCCTCAGTACTTAACTGTTCAAACTTAATGAACTTGAATCCTGACAAACTTGCTGAACTCCTTATGTTATGACAAATCTCATCAACATTTGTAGGATGTTTGTGTGTAGAAAATTTTAAATTGCTGATTTCTTTTGTATCTTTCATTTCTTCATCTTCATCATCTTTACCCAATATGTATTTCCTTCTTGACTTCCTCTTAGGTTTTCTTGGCTCAACTTCAATTTGTACTTGTTTCCTTTTCCTTGAGCTCTCCCCTTCAACTTTATTTAGTAAGATTTTCTTTGGTGGCTCGACTGTTATTATAGGTGTTGATGCCCTGGTTCTCAGTCTAGATGTGGGATTAGGAGTAGGTTTCTACTTTGAACTCCTCTTCTTAGTTGACTCGACAACCATCACTTTCTTACCCTTCTTATCGACTTCCACATCTTCATCTTCACTCTCTTCTGAATCACTAGATTGGTCCTTATCTTGTCCTTGTGTGATCTGTATTGGTGCATCATCTTCTTCTTCGTAATCTCCAAACATCTTCTCAAGGTTCTTCACTATTTTCTTTCTTTTCCTATCCATGATTTTAGCTGTCAATCCCATGGTTATCTTTGATTTTTCTTCCTCATACTTCCCAAATATCATAGCCTTTTTATCAACTTCCTCTGCAAGTAATGTTGTGATTGCTGCATATGTCTCATCTATATTTACTTCATAAGGTAATGGCCTCAACCATGCTACCCTCAGTACTACAACTTGTACATAAGTGTAATCAGTATCAACTAGAAAACAAACATCATCATAATTATTCTCTACTACTAAAACAGGGATACGGCTCCTTATTCTGATCTTATTTTTGAATTCAACAAAGTAGTTACCCATGATACTATAAACATTCTCTCCTATATGCTATATGAACTCATTAATTTATTGTGTCACTTGTCGGTCTTGACTCCATACTACATCTCCTATAGTAGGAAAAGTATTCTGAACATAGAAAAATATGCAAACTAATAGGGATCTGAACTTACACATATAATTCTTTGCCTTCTTGATTGATGATGGTTCTTTTCTTAGATATGTCATAATGAATATTAACCTATGCAGATATGGACTTTAATACATCTTATATTAGGAACTGGTGTAAAATATAGCATTAGAGAAAATAGTTCCTTACATACCTTCTTTTCTTAATTGGAAGTAGTGTGATCACTTGATCCATTGGATTGGGTGATCTCAATTTCACTGGGTCCACTACTGCTTGCTTCTTCTTTCTTTCTCCATGTCAGATTCATCTGATTCTTTATCTACTCAACAGTAGGTTCTGGGGCTCTGGTCTTGCAGTCTCTCTTAGAATGACCGATCTTGTGACAACTATAACATACCAAACTTCCATTCATCCAAATCTTGGATTTACCTCTAAAGTGTGTCATTATACAATTTTCTACAATATGACCATATTCACCACAATAATGACAACTATGCCTTGTATTGTAATCCCTATTAAATGTGTTACATTTCTTCAGTGTATTGCCTTGTTTCTTAGATGTCCATTTGGATTTTTCATTGGCTTTGTAGTCTTGAGTTCTATGACCAAACTTCTAACAATGTAACAATGTCCTTGAAATCTAGGTGAAGTGGGTGAATTTCTAGTCTTTGACCTGCATTCATGTGCCTGATGTCCATGATTCTTATAGTTAAATCAATATTCATTGAATTTAGGCTTAGGATTGGACTTAGCATTCTTTCTTCAGCAAATGTTTGCTGTGTGACCTTGTTTCCCACAATGATGGCATGTAGGTTTTCTATTCTTCAGATTTGCATTCCTCTGTTCTCCACTCTTTGATGATTCTCCTTCTTCAGTGGATGACAAGTGCTCGGTATGGCCTAGTCCAGAGGTATCATTGGTCCTTCTCGGTGATCTCATTAGTTCCTCAAAGTATCTCAAGGATTCATTAGGTTTGTTTATCCTCTCAATGAGTTCTCTTTCAGATCTTAGCTCATTTTTTAGTTGATTGATCTCTGATCTCAGATTTTTTTTAATTCAATTTCTTTTATGTTTACCTCTTGATTTGCAAATAATAGTTGGTTGACCATGTCTAACTGATTTTTGTGAGCTTCTACACATCACTTTCCCTTTCATCAAGTCTAGTAGCCATCTATTTCTTATCTTTTTCTGCCATTGTCTTGTCTTCCTCAGCTTTCTTTTTCTGATCAATGACCTCACATAGTGTTATTGATTGAGTTTCCTATTCTATCTTTAGACTTTTGACTTTATCTTTTAGTGTGTTGTTCTTCTCCAATAGATCTACAATTGTTGCATTACTTTCTTTGGAATATCCATTGTCAAATAGACCTTCAGTGTCTTCTTCTTTATATGAAGTGTCATTCAGCTGAGTTGCCAATTCTTTCCTAGCATTTAAGGATTTCTTCAATTCTTCTCTTCTTGTCTCAAGCTGGTGTAGTTCCAATTGGATATTAATATTCTAATTCTCAATGACCTTTCCCAACTTATAAACCTTCATCTCCAAGATCTTAACTCTCAAGTGGTTCTACTAAGAGAACAATGCTCTGATACCAATTGTTGGAAGTCTAATATAGGAAAGCAGTATATTGGGGGGGGGGGGGGGGGGGGTGAATCAGATCTATAAAACTGTTACACTTCTAAAAAAAACTGATTCAACATGTAAACATAAACATAAACTGAAATGCATTAATATATCTAACATCTAATCATATCCATAATGAACACATAACACAAAGATTTGGTAACCAGAAACCCTTGAAAGGTCAAACTGGGGTGGGGATGACACCCACAAATCTTCACTACTATAGTAATAAAGTGTGCCTGTTAGGGCTAAAAATATTGATCACTTTTGATGATCTAACCTATGAGGGGTCTGCCCTGTTAAGAGCTTACATACTTATACAATCTACCTTGTTAAAGGATTTAAACTTACAACTAAGTAAGCACTCTTTTAAGAGATTTACAAAGGCCTATTAGGACCACTCTGTTAAGAGATTTACCCTGATTCATTTGCTAAAATGTATCAGTGCTTGATCCTTTGGTTTGCACTTCAAATGATGATAACATATCTACTCTTTCCAACTCTTAAATGATCTCTCAATCTAATATATCTCTTTAGTGTCCTTCACTTGTCTTCTCGGTCACTCTGTTTGGTCTATGCTCCATATATGCAAAACATGCATACACACCCGATCTATTCTCTTCACATCTGCATCCACATTCATGCATTGATTTAGGGTTTGAAGCATTCCATATATAGACAACTGATGAAACATCTAGATCAAGATCAATGATCTAGATTCATCACTTTTTCTTCTTAAGCATCCCAATTTTGATTGGTTGCATTTCTTGCATAGGGATCAATGATCTCAGAAATAATGTGTAATTAATGCATTAAATATCTTCAAAAATCTTTAAATGATGCATATAATTCAGCCAAAATGGTTTACCTAAGTGTTTGTGCCATTCCAAACACATAGATAAAAACTATTTCACTCGACATATGTAAACTCTAATGCTCAGTCAAAACTGTCACTCGACACTAACTATCTATGCAACTCAGAAATTATTCTTCTCGGTAGCTACTGAGTACTCGATGACCACTGAATTGCTTGGCAGTGACTACTGCTCGATCAATACATAATATTTACACAATTCATTATATTGCTTGGCCTTAGTGGGATGGCTCAGTTGTAGTGATGACTGACCAACCTTCTTTGATTATGACTAAGTGTGTGACACTAATAGACAACAAAACTTGGAGATCAACAGATAACCCTTGTCTATAAGCTATCCATCACTTAGAGAATTATGGTTAAGTCCATCGACAAGTAGTGCATCGTTAGTATTAGTCTTTCCACCCAAAGAAATAAATCCCACTCCAATGATAAGTTTTGGAGTAATATCACCAAATATTACTACACCACCATCATACTTACTCAGTCTAACAAACTTATTTCTATCACGAGTCATGTGATGTGAACATCCACTATCTATGATCCATTCAGATTTATTTTCAACATGAGATACTAAGGCTTTTTCTTCATGAATAGGTTCATCATCCTTAATAGCAATAAATCCAATCTCATCATAATCAATATTATCATCATTAGAAACACCTTTACTAGCATAGTAACATTCTTTATTCTTGAAATAATCAGGTCTATAAAACTTAGGTTTGTGTTTAGGAACCCTTGTAGGACATCTTGATGCAAAATGACCTATCTTATTATATGAAAAATATTTTAGAGGTAGCTTTCCTTAAAACTTATCTTTACCTCTCTTTTCTCTTCTTGCGACCAGGGCAACAATTTCATCTAATTTCTTTTTTCTTCCTGTATCTTCTCCCATTCATCAACATCTCCAAGCACTTCTTTCAGATTACTTCTGTTAGTGCTTGCTAGACTTGATAAGGTATTTTTGTTTCCATGCACAGATGGCCTTGAATGCTAATCCTGCCTTTGGTAGAGAATTTCCTAGCTCTGCGTCGTCAAAGGTGGTTATCTTTCCAATCAACATCTCTCTATTGAAGTTCACTGTCAAAGGTATGATTTCTTCTATTTCTTACACGTTAGTTTTTTATATAGGTGTCAGGGATCTAAGAATTTTCACAATCACTTCTTCCTCATTGTAAGTGCCTCCTGAGTTTCTAATGCCAATAAATTTAGTAACTCTCTGTGCATATGCTCTAATATTATCATTATCTCTCATTTTCAACATTTCCATCTTTGTCTTTCAGTTCTGTAAATTTTTCTACTTCGTAAACTTGTCTCCTTCATATAGTTCTTCCAATCTGGTCCAAATTTCATGTGTAGAATCTAAATATTTTACCTCTTTAAATTCACCTTCAGAAAGTGCACTAATTAATGCTTCTCTTGTGACCATATTATACGAGAATATCTTATTTTCTTCATCAGTAGCTTTATCCATTTCATCCTCAACCTTCATCTGTACATCCTTCTTTGTAATCATCCAGTAGTGGATTCCAAAGCATAGAAAATGTGTTCTCATCTTGTTATTCAAATTGTCAAAGTTCTTAGGATCAAACTTTAGACTATCCTTCCTATAGAATGCCATCTTTTAGGATCACCTCAATCTATTAATCTTTCTCTCTAAGGACCAGTATCTATGACACCAATTGTTAGGAATAACAGTCCACCAAAACAACTAAGAGGGGGGGTGAATCAGTTGTGAGACAAATTATTAACCATTAATCTTTATAAACCAAAACTTTAATCCAAATGATAACACACTAAATACAAATACCATAACACAATCCTTTGTTGTCGAGGAAACCTTGTTAAAGGTAAAATCCCGGTGGGAATTAGCACCCACAAATAATGTATTGAGAGTATAGTATCTCTATTAAAAGATTTAGCCCTGTTAGGAGCTTATTGATGCATTACAGTACATAGTCCTTGTTAGAGGACATGCCCTGTTAGGAGTCAAGAGTAACAGTAGGCTCACTTCCCAGGCACACTACCTAAAGAAGGTTAAATCTACCCTCAGGACTCTCTATCTGAAATAAAAATGTATAGATATATATACAATCCATTGAAATGTCTAATAGCAACTATCTTTTCTTGATCAGTTCCAATGAATTAATACAATCACAATGTATACTTTACATCAAGAAAACACAAGCTCACAAATTCCACAATTTCATTTCCACTTCGCATACATACTTTTCAAATAAGAAAAGATCTCTCCTATATAGCCTATTACAATGATCAATTAGGTCAGCCAATTAGGCTTTCCCCATATACAAATGATTACATAAACCCCTCCTAAGATACACACAATATCTATAACAAGTAAACATCAATTAAAATTCATCAAATATAATCCAAGATCCATAATCCATACTCACAAATCACAAAACACGCTTCATCTCCATTGTCAGCCTCAAATAGTCTCCTCTAGATCACACACCATAGATGACATCAACAAGAGTCCTATGACTTGCAAAACATAAAAAAGATTCCTCAATATGTCTTCTTCTATCCCACAAGCTCGCATAACCAGAATCAATGTCACACGCAAGTTATTCTTAAAACACATAGACTAACTCTGTCGCACTTCTCTATCACGAATCAGTATCCATTCTTTAGTAAAGCATCTATAACTTATTAGATATGCCATATTAACACATGCAATCTTAGACATAAGATCACAACACATTCTTGTACACATGCCTATCTTTGCACACTTTGAATCATCTGTACAATACCCGTACACTTCTACCAGTCATCCAAGTAATAGTAATAACCAGTTTGTTCAACCATATTAGAAACATATGTTGACATCAGTGACAAAAAATGAATGCCAACAACAACAACCGAACCAATTCTAGCAGTGAAGTGTCAGCAAAATCTCCCATCAAAATGTGTACCTAACCTTGAAATCATACATAGAAGTCATCATATATGTCAGCTCTAGCATCTCCAAAAATAAAACTGATCAAATCATCGATCTGGTAGGATCAATGATTCATCCATCAACCAAATGCCTTAGTCTCTTACTAAAATATGCTAACCCAATACTTACAAGGTCATAACCTCATCAAATGAACATATCAACTAATGTGATCTTAGACATAGATATATAATAACTCTTAGAATCATCTCCTATATTTGTACATAAAAAATTTAATCATATGTGTCTGTACCGATCCATATATAAAAACATGTACACTAGGTTTTATATTCCATACTTAGCCAAATCTATAATCAAACCTTCGGTATCATCAAATTATGACAAGCTATCTCCATAATAGTGTGTAGTTTCCATCAGTGAGAAAATAAATTTTTTTATTATGAGTGTCTCTTTCCAACAATATCCCCCTTTGGCATTGATGGAAACACTTAGCAAAAAAAGACTAAGAGTCTAAGAAAAATGCCAAAATCCAAAAAGTATCTCTCCTTATTTCTCCCTACAAAAACTTTAGTTCCCACTAAGTTGAAATTTTCATGTCATTTTTTTCTCATCTCTCCCCCTTTGACATCAGTGAAAAATGCTAGGAACTTCATCATAAAGGATCTACCAAAATCCTTTACCACCCTCTTATATACATAGGTTTACAAAAATACTTACAAAAGTTTGAATATATCAGAAAAATTACTCCTTAGATATGCAAAATCTATGTCCCAATTCTTCTTTATGCTCTCTGCAATATGGATTTGACCATAAACTGCATATGCTAACCTTTCAGCCTCAACCAAGTCTAGTACATCAGGATACTCAAAGGTTACAATAGCTTCCTTCAGACTTCTAAATAGAATATCTAGTTTTCGTACAATCTAATTCATTAAGTCTCTGATCCTTCCCTTTATCCCGTACCTCTCTATAACAAGTGAACTAATATTATGATTGAGTGTTCTCACTTGACTGAAATGATTTGATGTCATTTCCTTCAAAAGATCAAAACTCAATGATATCTATGCCATCTTTGCTTCACTTCCCTTAAGGATTCTATCAATGTTAGTAACATGAATAGGATAATTGACACAAGACTTATACACTTTTCCTCATTCACTCAATGCATCTTTTAGTTTCTGAATAAAAATTCCCAAAGAGTTCTTATCGTTAGCAATTATAACTTTCAAATGATTAAATATAGTGGAAATAAATTTAGTTTGAATATTTCTTAATGCAGACATCTCTAAAGTCTCAAAGTTATTGTCAATAGCATCCAACATTTCTTCAATTTGACTAGATGTATACATATTCATGTCAAATGTATGAGTTGGCATAATTTTTTAAATTTTTTATTGTTGTTGTTGTAGATAGAAGTTTAGTACCTTATTCATTTGAGTTCAGGATTCTCTCTCTTTCCTTAGCTTGAGTTATAGTAGATAGTCTCATCAATTAATCTTCATTTAGATTGTCCAACTCAGTTGGACCTTGCATGATTTGTATTTATGAAGTGTCACTTGCCTCAATCTTCTCAGAATCATCATAAGTTTTCATCTTCTCATCATTGTGAACATGTGTGTCCAGAACTGTATCTTGAACTTTCTCTTATTCCTTATCCTTCTCTCCTTCCATAATATCTATTACATCATTTATTATTTAATCAATGTCAATGCCATCAATATCTTTTATCTCACAATCATCTATTATCTCAATAAAATATATATTTTTGTCAAAGGTTCCATAGTAAAAGTAATAGGAACTCCTCTAATGTATGCATTAGGTTCATCCTTTTCACTTTGGATAGGTGTATCAACTGGTGAATTATCCTTCTCAACATTGGTCTCTTTATCATCCTTCTTCTAAATGACATTGATGTTGTTTTCAATGAGTACCTTAGTCATAATTTTTTTTGTCTCCTCATATACCTCATCAATCCTTCATATCATCAACTTGTTTGTTCTTGTCTAGCTTCAGAATTCTTTCTTTTCCAAATCAAGGATCTTATGAATTTATTCAATAGAAAATATAGGATCGAGTTGAAGTAATACCTTTTCCTTATCTCATTTTCCTTTTCCAAAGAATTCAATCTTCTTCCATGAATTTTTTCATACAATTCATCAGGCATTTCACTTTTTATCTCTATCAAAGCTCTTTTGTACTTATTCAAATATTCTATCATTCCATCTTCAATTCTCTTCTTCATATATTCATCATACTTATTTTAGTATCTTTCTAATTGAACTAATATCTCATAAATATTCAAGTTCTTAATAAAATCATTAACAAATAAATGTGGCTTACCAATATCAATATTGGTTCTCTTCATTGCAGGTTCATCTTCAACAATCCTTTCTTCCTTAGCACCCTCTAATCTAACCTTTTTTACTACATCATCAGAATTGGTAGAATCAAATTTATCTTCTTCATCATCACCTTTATAAGTTGTTTTAAGCTTTCTCTTCACTCTCTTACCATCAGAGGTAGTATTTTTCTTGTTCTTTACTAATTTGCCTTTTGTTGTCACAGGGGTAGGTTTCTTAGGTGAAAAAAGTTCCTTCTTGATTATGGTAGTTTCACTTCTAGTTTGTCTAGCCCTTATAGATTGTGCAATTGGAATGTATACAGGAGAAGAATCCTCCACATCAATTGGTTCTTCAACTTCTTTCTCCATTCCCTTTTGTTTTTCCTATTTTGCTAACTTCTTTATTGCTTCCTCTACTTGTTCTTTAGTAAATCCCATCATTAATGATGATTCTTCTACCTCTTTTCTGATCTTCCTTTATCTTCCCATTCTATTGAGGATCTCATGTAATTCAAGGTCTTTCTCAGAGTATGTATTGATTCTCTTTTTAGAAGTGTAAATAGGTTTTTTTAAAATGTCTTCTACATAGGCCCCAAGAAGTGGACTATCCACCTTATATCGCATAGGCATAACCCAAGAGGTTTTGGGTTCAACTACCTCCATTAAGCATGCATCAGTTTCTACCATGAAACATATAGTCTTTTCATACTTATTTACAATTATAGGAGGAATTATGTACCTTACTTGCATAGACTCTTGAATCTGTTTAAAGAAATCCCACATACTTATCATTTCTTACTGATCTCCAAGAATTTCATAAAATTTCTTGATTTGAATAGTAATGGAGGTATCATTTTTCCATACTATATTCCTAACTCCTAGAAATTAGTTCAAAAAATAGAAGAAAATACATACCAACAACTAACCACACTTTAATGTTTTTCTCTTATCCTTCTTTATTTCCACCAAGTTCTTCATCAACTAATCTCTTAGGGATTCACAGATGTCATAATTAGCATTCTCCTTCATCATCTGGTATGCAACATAAATGATTGTTCTAGAAATCAAATTTTCTCTGCTAGAATGTTAGACTTTATAGCCAAGCATCTTGGATGCAAACTTCACATTAGGTTGTCAAATGTTATTCACATTCATAGCTCTCTTGTCCCATTATGAATCTGTCAAATTTGTTACAATGTCTTTTTGAATCAATCTAAGAGAAACTACCTCTCCAACATCACAATATCCAGTTACTACTTTCAAAACTTCCTTCATGATTTTGTAGGGTTTATCTAACCAAATAAATTGATCATGAACTCTTCTCAATACATACAAAATCCAATCCAATTTCAAGAAATATGGAAACTCCATGACCTGAGAAATGTTTTTCTTAACCGATGCTTTGTATTCATCCTTTAGAATGGAATCATTAGTCACTTCCACTAGTTTTCAATCTCCCACTCGCCCAATTCCTTGAAATGACAATGTATGTATTCCCTAATGTCTTCAACATGAAAAACTCCATAGGGTACAGAGGAAAGTGCACCATCCAGATCATCAAAAGTAGCCTTAATAGAATACTTCTTGAATGTAGGTCATGTTATCTCAATTATGTCAACAACCCTAGGTGTCTCCATGATTCATCTTTTAGAAATGAAAATATCATGATGAAAAATACCTCTTTGTCAATTTTAGGGGAAGAATCTAAATTGTCGTGAAATCGCCTTAATATCCTTTGAACTACTTCAATTCACTCTAAAAATTAATTCTACAATTCATAAGGTAAAAAATGCAAATGAAAATGCCCTTTTTGATACTTCGCAAAGCCAAAAAAGTTATTGCATTTAATATGGCTTATTCAAACCCTCAAACTGTCTGAAAATAGAGTGTTCCAAATTCACCTTTGAACCTTCAAAACTTCAAACAAACTTATGCTAATGATATACCATGTCAAAAATTTATTTCTACATATTATTAAGCTTATCACATTCATTGTTCTATTGGATTTAGGGGTAGGTAATAATTTTCATGATGAACTCCCATTTAGGTCAATGACCCAATCAATTTCCAGATGAAATTTCTAACCCAGAAGCTAGTGCGATCTTTCTTGTAGCATCATTCTATTATTTTCTAACCCATGTCTTTCTCATTTCCTCTCGAACTTCCACAACATCAATTATTTTATTTCCTTTATTATTTTCAACACTATTCTTGTCTACCCAACCACTTATATTGGTGTATTTGTAATTCCTAGCAACATGACCAAAATTTTTGCAATTAAAACATGTCACATTTCTATACCTTGTGCTTGTTGGATTAATCCTCAATCTACACTACTTCAAAGTGTGTCCAAATTTATTTCATTTGTAATAGGATATGTTCCTATGGTTCATTGAATTATTTGTCTTTGATCTGTTGGATGTTGTTGGAATTGGCTACAACTGATGTTGTTGGCATTCATATTTTGTCACTGATGTCAACATATGTTTCCGTAGAGGAAGAACATACTAGTTATTACTGTTGTATGATGACTGACAGAAGTGTATAGGTACTATGCAGATGAATCAGAATGAGAAAAGATGATGATATGTAGAAGGATGTATGGTGATCTTATTTATAAGGTCTCTTGGCTTAATATTGTATATTGGATGAGTCACATATGTTTTAGTGAAGACTGCATACTCGACTAGCAGTGACGTTTGATAGAGTGAATCTCTGTGTTTTGAGTATATCTTATGAGCAATGATGATTCAGGTTATGCGAGCTTAAGGGATGACAGAAGACATGTTAAGAAATATTTTTTATGGGTCTCAAGTCATATGATTGTTGGTGACATCAGCTGTGGCATTTATTTTGGAGGAGACCTATTTGGGGCTGACTTCAGAGATGTAGCATGTATTGTGGATTGCAAGCATCAATTACAGATCTTGGATTATATTTGATGAATTTTAATTGATGTTTACTTGTTATTGTATGCACCCTAAAATGGTCGCCTAGACTTTGGGCCCCATTTCTCAATTTATCAAATCCCTGAATCAATATTTTCAAATATCAACAATATCAATTATATCAATTTCCTTGATCAAATCATAATCAATTCAATATTTCCTAAGGTTTGAGCCTTATTTAATTTAAAAGAGAAAAAATAAAAATAAAAATCTTATTTAATTAAGATAACATGCTCTCTTTTAATTAATTAAAAATATCTTTTAATTAAATAATAAAATCACTTTATCCTAAGCCTTTATTTAATTAAAAGGAATTTCCTCCTCTTTTATTTAAATAAAAAATCCCCACTTTTCTTCTTATCCTA
>MU227690.1:3560752-3585560 GCA_018584345.1 Thuja plicata | reverse complement strand
TTGAGAAATGAATTTAGAAGAAAATAGATGATTAATTAATGATTTAAGAAACCATTACTTAATAGATGAAAATTAGGGTTTTAATGTAAAGTTGCAAGCCTGTCCATTTTAGGGTGTCTACACCTATAAATATTTCAATATGAGATTGAGGAAGATGATTGAAAGTACTAATGTGAGGATAGATCAAAGGTTTCAGATCCAAGAGACAATGTATGACTGTGGTTAGACTGCACAGATTAAGGAGGTTATTGCTGATCATGAAGAACCTTTGGAGATTGATAATGAGATCGAAGATGAATCAATTGAGTTTACTGAAAATCCTAAGACTCCGAGGTATCATAAGAAGAACCATCCTGAAGATGAAATCATTGGTGATGCAAATAGAGGAATGATGACAAGATCAAAAGTAAGAGATGAAATTTCTTTGATTTCTCAAGTTGAACCGAAATCTACTGATGAGGCATGTAGAGATGAATCTTGGACTAAAGCTATGCAAGAAGAATTAGAATAGATAAAGAAAAAAAAACACTTGGGAATTGGTTCCAAGGCCTAAAAATAAGAATGTTATAGGAAATAAGTGGGTTTTCAAAAAAAAATGGATGAGGAAGGAACAATGGTAAGAAATAAGGCTATATTGGTTTGTAAAGGCTACTCGCAACAAGAAGGCATAGTCTTTGAATAAACATTTTCTCCGGTTGCTAGGTCTGAAGAAATGAGATTATTTCTTTCTTATACTGCACATAAAGGATTTAAGGTATATCAAATGGATGTGAAATTTGCATTTTTGAATGGAGATCTTGAGGAAGAGGTATACATAGAGCAACCTGATGGATTTCCTTTGACAAAAGACGAAGACATGGTTTGCAAGTTGAAGAAAGAATTTTATGGACTTAAACAAGCGCTGAGAGCATGGTATGCAATACTATATAGGTATCTACTTTGTATTGGTTTCAAAAAAGGTAATGCAGATATTAATTTATACTTAAGAACTAGTGAAGATGGAATTATATTCATAGAAGTTTTTGTTGATGATATCATTTTTTGAGGTAATGATGTAATGAGTAAAAATTTCTCTAAAGATCTAAAGAGATGGAAAATGAATTTGAGATGTCAATGATTGGTAACATGAAGTTTTTCCTTGGATTGAAAACTAATCAAAAGAAGAATGGTGTTTTTATATCTCAGACCAAGTATCTTAAGGAAATGTTCAAGAAATTTGGAATGGAAGATTGTAAACCTGTTGGGACACCCATGGTGACTGGTTATAAACTTACTAATAATGATGAAACTCAATTTTTTTTAGAAAAATTAAAGATCAATGATTGGAGGTCTACAATATCTAACTCACACAAAACCAGATATTTCCAATGTAGTTGGAATTGTGGCAAGATATCAATCAGATCCTAAAGAGACACACCTTGCTGCTATGAAAAGAATTTTTCAGATACTTGAAAGGAACAATAGAGTATGGATTATGGTATGAAAAATCTGATGAATTTATTTTACATGCTTATACTGATGCTAATTGGGTAGGTAGTGTGGATGATAGAAAGAGTACAAGTGGAGGATAAATTTTCCTTGGAAAAAGGCTAGTTTCATGATTAAGTAAGAAGCATGATTGTATAGCTCAGTCTACTGCTGAATCTTAGTATGTTGCTGCTGATATAAATTGTACACAGATTTCTTGGATGAAACAAATGTTGAAGGACATTGGAATAATTTTTTAAGAGCTAGTGGTTATCCATTATGATAACAATAGCATAGTAAATATGTCAAAGAATCCTGTAACACATTCAAAGACTAAACATATTTCTATTAAATATCATTTCTTGAGAGACAAGGTAATAGAGAAGGAGATTGGTGCAGGAGCACCTTAAGGTCTTGCACATATCTTTGAATCATTTTGTCTTGTAGGTTGGTTTGGCTAACCACCAGAGTAATAAAGACTATTTATGAAGTCCCAAGTGTGTTTTGTGAGTGTCTAGAGTTAGGAGTGATTAGGGTTTAGTGGTTGATAAGATCAAATAAGAACTATGTGTTTAAGTCCTAAGAAGTCAACCCAATGGTCAAACTTGGGTTGAGATCCCAAAATGGAGTGAAAATTTGGATTTTGATGTTTTAAGGTGTTTGAAGGTCTTATATGATGATTTGAAGTCAATTTGGGTCATTAGGCATAGTGGATTGATAAAATGCAAAAAGTTGTAAAAGTTGCTCATGAAAAGTTGTCATGACAACATTTCCTAAAATCTAGGAAAGGGATTTAATGATGCCAAAATCCTAACATGAGGGTCCAAAAATGTGGGAATAAGGTATATAAGGTGGATTAAACCCTAATATGATAGTTAGTGGTCATTGTGTATGAACTGAGCATTGTGAAGGAGAATTTGTGACTATATTTTGTAACAGAGCTTTGATCCATTTGTTTAATAGATTGAAAGTGAAGAAATAATGCATTGAGACCTTTTGTTTTGGCATGTAGAAGCTTTTGTGGCATTATTTTAATTAATTAGTGTTACTGGTTAAGATTTTGTAAATTCTTTCTTTTCTTCTGGTTCACTGTCTTGTTTTGAGCCAGTCATGTAAATATGCATCCCATTTGAATTCTCGTGGTCAAATCTTCATGGCCTCTTAGATTCAAGTAGGGGAATACATGTACAATTTAAATATATCTTGTGGATTTTTTTGTGCAGGGGAATAATTTTTAACACCAAGACCTAGGCGAGTGCCAGTGCATTCTGGTTAGGAGCTTAGATGAGACAGTAGCAAGAAATCTTTCTAAATGGATTGGGTGAACCCAATCAATGGTGGGAGAATGTAGGGGAGAGAGTCCTTGATAATTGGATGCAAGGAGATGATCAGAGAAGTTGAGTAGGTCACCTAGATCAAGCCAAGAATATAGACTGGTGTACATGTTCCCAAAACCCTTAAAAGTAGGGGTTTCTTGAAAGTCCTATGTACGGATAGGGTGGGGGTCTAAATCCTTGAAAATCCTAGATCCTAGGATAGTCTTACAAAGAATCCATAGTTGATCATAGGGTGTTAAGGTATTTTTTCAGTAAATCCAAGTTTATAGTGTGTAGGAGGGGTAATTAGGCCTAAAAGGCTACAAGGCCTAAACTCTTGAAATTAAGGACCCGTTTGAAACCTAATGGAGGTATCCATAAAAATGGATCAAGATCAGTTGTATATGACCTAGGAATGGTTAGGAAGCCTATCTCCATAGGAAAAGATAGTTTGGATAGAAAGTGGTAAGATAAGCCTTTGGGTGCATAGAAGGATGGAGAAGGACTTAATGAGTGTTTGAATTTGGTGGAGAGCTCTAAAGGAGTTAGAGGATCACAGAGTTTTCCTCTAGTTAGGGTGGTGATAGGAACCCTAAAAAGGAACAAGGAGAGGTCTTTATTGGAGAAAGAGTGCTGTTGAGAGTGAGCTCCCCATCAGAGATTAGATTGGAGTATGTTAGCACAAAGGAATAAATAGAAGATATATTTAAAAAACCTTTGCCAAAAGATGCTTTTGAGTATCTTAGAAGAATTATTGGGGTGAGAGCCCCTCCTTGTGGTAATTAATTGATGCAGGAATGCATCAATCTATTGGCTTTTAGAGCTATATCATTTTTTGGGCTTGATGTATGGATCTACTCCTTAGGGGGAGTGATCGCAAGAACACTATAGAATATATTTGGGTGATTTTGAACCTGGTTGTTATAGACATGAAGATTTGAAAAAGATACAGCTTGTATAAGAATGAAGAAGCGTTATGGAACCCTTTTCCATTGTTGTCAAAGAGGGAGAGATTCTATCAGAAAATCTTTTCTCTTTTAGGGAGAGCTGTGTTGAGGATATTGAGAAGATTGTACTTTTGGGTTGATGGATTTTCCCATATATTGCCATTAATGCCAAATGAGGATATTGTTGGATTTCATTCAAATTGGCTACTACTGATGTTTTTGGCATTCATTTTTTGTCACCAATTTCAACATATATTTCCGTGGATGCAGAACAAAATGGTTATTACTATTGTATGATGATTGAAAGAAGTGTACGTATACTGTACAGATGAATCAGAACAAGTGAAGATGATGATATGTAGAAGGATTTATGGTGATATTATTTATAAGGTCACTTGGATTAATATTGTATATTGGATGAGTTAGAGATGTTTTAGAGAAGACTAGATACTGGACTGACAGTGATGTTTGACAAAGTGAGTCTCTGTGTTTTGAGTATATCTTATGAGCGATGATGATTCTGGGTATGCAAGATTATGGGATGACAAAAGTCATGTTAAGGAATGTTTGTTATAGGTCACAAGTTGTATGATTATTGGTGATGTCATCTATGATGTGTATTTTGCAGGAGACGTATTTGGGGCTGACTTCAGAGATGTAGCGTGTATTGTGGATTGCGAGCGTGGATTAAAAATCTTGGATTATATCGGATGAATTATATTTGATTTTTACTTGTTATAGGTATCGTGTATATCTTAGCAAGGGGTTAAATAATTATTTGTATATAGGGAAAGCTTAATTGGCCAACCTAATCAATTATTGTAATAGGGTATATATGAGAGATCTTTTCTTTTGAAAAGATGTATGTAAGTGTGTGTGTGTGTGTGTGAAGAGAAGATGATTGATAGTGACAGAGAAGTGTAGAAGTTGTGAGCTTGATTGTCTACTAGATATAGAGTAGAGGATGTGATTATAGTACTTCATTGGAAATGACCAAGCAAAGATAGTTGCTATCAGACAATTCACTGGATTGTATATTTTCTATATACACTTGTGTTTCAAACTGTAAGTCGTTGAGGGTGGCTTTAACCTTCTTTAGGAAATGTTCATGGAAGTGAGCCCACTATTGTTCTTGACTCCTAACAAGGTCTTTCCTTTAACAGAGACACTATATTGTAATGCATTAATAAGCTCCTAACAGGGCTAAATATTTTAACATGGATAATGTACTCTTAGTATATTACTTGTGGGTGCTAATTCCCATCGGGGTTTTACCTTTAACAGGGTTTCCTCGACAACAAAGGATTGTGTTATTGTGTTGGAATTTAATGTGTTATCATTTAGATTAAAGTTTTGATTTATAAAGTTTAATATTTAATAATTTGTCTCGTAATTGATTCAACCCCCTCTGAGTTGTGTTGGTGGACTATTATTCCTTACATGATCTACATTCATTTGATGTGTTTCCATACAGTTAGCAAGTGAAACAATAGCCAAAAAATGGTGTAGCATTAGATCTTCTTCTGTATTCCTTCTATCTATGCCAAAATTTGTTACATGTAAAGCATCTAACTCTAAAAATTTATTTCCTCATAGATGTTTTCTTAGGTTATTCAATATGACTCTTTGATAGATTTATTTCCTCTTCGGATCCTGAACTTTCTCCTTTCTCAAAACCAAGTCCTTGAGTTTCTCCTTTAGGTATTTGTCTTTCAAGTTTTTCATCAAGCTTCACTAAAGTAGATTTTATTTTTTATTTGAACTCATTTTCTGCTGCAAGTTCACTCCTAAGAACTTCAGTGACTCTTTCAAACTCTTTCTCATTGTGTCTAGATTCTTCAAGATTAATTTTCATTTGTCCAACTTTACAATTTCATTTTGTAACATTATTTTGTCTTATCCTTCAAGGTTTTCTCAAGATTTTTCTTATCTTCAATCTTCTTAGTCATCTTCATCACCACAACTTCCAATTTATGTTTCAAACTATCTCTATCTTTAGCAATCTAATAATATTCATCTGATTTATCTTTTAATGCATTTGAATCATCTTTATGCTACAACTAATCAACAAGGTCTTTCCTCTTGTCTTTATATTTTTTCAATTGTTCCTTCATGTTCTCAGTGAAAATTTCTACATCCGTAAGCTTTTTTTTCCAATTTTGAGTTATAAGCATTAGGTTTTTCAATATCATCAAGTGCAACCAAGAGCTACTTTTGAGCACTGCTAGAAACTATCAAATTTTCCATCAAGACCTCCCTCAAGCTGTTAAACTTCTTCCAAGGACCACAGCTCTAATACCAATTGTTAGGATTGGGGAACACTAAGAGGGGGTGAATACGTGTTCTAGCTTTTAATAACCTTTTAAATTAATTGCACAACCATAAAATGGAAGCAATAAATAATAAGAAACTAAAACATAAAAGGAACATCCACAACATCATAACACCATGATTTTTACGTGGAAACTTGGTTAAGGGAAAAACCATGATGGTGATGGAACCCAATAGTATTACTTTTGCATGAATAAAGTGTACCGTGTTAGGGGTTTAAGTGCATATGGAGAATGCACATGGATTCCAGCTTACAGTCAAGAGCTCACTGATCAATTAAAAAATAGGTATACAAACTTCAAAGGCTCACTACCTTACAATAAGATTCATCCACAAGAGTGAACTAAGAAAACAACATCACAATTCCAATATAGTTTCAATGAAGTATAAAAAAAACTTCTTATTTGGTTGTTGATCATCTGATCACTGATTGATCAATAATGTATAGAATATATAAATCATATCCAACCATCACATATCTCAATCAACACAAAACTTTGAGCTTATATATCGATCATCAAGACTTTCCAAGCTAACTATTAGCCTCAAGAACCAAATAGGTAATGTGTGATGTGCCGGCCAAATCTCCCATAAAAAATGTACCTAACCTTAAAATCAAACATAGAAGTAATCATATGTGTTGGCTCTAACATCTCCAAAAATCAAACCCAATCATATCATTGATCCAGTAGGATCGCTGATTGATCTGACAACCAACTGCCTCAGTCTCTTACTGAAATCTACTAACTCAATACTCAGAAGATAATAACATCATCAAATGAACATATCAAATATTGCAATCTCATACATGGATATATAATACCTCTTAGAATCATATCCTAGCTTCACACATCAAAATTTGATCATCTATGTCCATACCAATCCATATACTAAAACCTTTACACCAAGTCTACTATTCCATACTTAGCCAAATTTGTAATCAAACCTTTGGTATCATCAAATTATGACAAGATTTTTGGCAAGCGACTCATTCAAAAGCAAATTAGGGTTTTCATTTATGGAGACACAACAAATATGTATGGTCTCTTGGAGTGGAACACTATTTTGGTGCTAAGGTTTGCAAAATGACTAAGTCCATAATGCAATTCACTCGATATAGGAGTACAGTTTTGGGTAGCAAGAACTGTTTGTGATGAATGAAGACATGCAAGAATAGAGGAAGACATTTTTTGATATGGCAGACCTTTATTTAAGGTTTCTTGTATTTTTTAGTTTAGAGATGGAACATATAGATGATTGAAGTTATACGAAGACAGTGAAACAATGCGACATAACAGTTGAATGGTCGCAATGATTGAGGGAGTGTAACGTGGAATCCAAACATGATAATTTTTATTTGGATTGGGTATTACCTATATTTTGGAAATATATGATCTCCAACTTTATATTTGAGTTTTGTATAAGTGTTGATCACATTTTGTTATGTATTTGGGAGCCGACTGAGTATGAGATAGAGTATATATATGGAAAGGTTTTGAGAAGAAAAGGATGGATAATGTATTATGGAATGGATGGAAGAATTATGATGGTATGATCAGACAGAAGGTGATGCAAGCTACAAATAGAACTACTAAAGTATAACAAATGATTGTATAAGTTCATTTCTGATAAAAAATTGTAACAAAGACAAATTTTTGATTATAAGAGAAGTGTGCTCAGTGTATAAATTTAACAGGGTTTTGTATTCCTTTAACAAGGAAATGTACTAATGTAATACTCATCTCCTAATAGAGCTCAGTCTCCTAACAAGGACACAATACTTTTAGTGCATATTTTTGGGTACCATCCCCACCGGGCTTTTCCTGTCGATAGGGTTTCCTCGAGAACAAAAGCATGGTGTTATGAGTTGTGTACTTTATGCTTATGTTCTTTTCATTTCAGTATTTATTTGGTTAAGTTGGAATCTGATAAATTTAATTTAAAAGTGTTGTAATACTCATTCACCCCCCTCTCAATATTAATTAATCCTAAAAATTTCTATCAGAGCTATTGACCCTTAAAGAGAAAGTCTAATAGCTTAAGGGAGATCAGGATGAATTCTGAAAGTTTGGAAGAAAAGTCTGAAGAAGCACTACAAGACCTTGACAAGGCTAAACCTCATAAATAGTGATTTAAAATTCAAATTGAGAATTGAAGAAGGTTTCATAAATAAACTTAATGAACAACTTGAACTATCCAGGAGTCAGAGACAAGATCTTACAGAGAAGATAAAAGAAGATTCAGATAGTGATACATCAGATCAGATAAAAAATATTGAACAAGAGAAAGATGCTTTAAAGCATGATCAAGAAACTAATTCTAATCAGATGGATAAATAAATTCAGAGTGAAAAAGATGAAAGAACCAAAGTTGAATAAATCCTAAAGAATGCAAATGTTCAAATGGGAAAAATGCAAATTGAACTTGATGACTACAAAACCAAGTATCATGAAATAGAAAAATACAATAAAATCATAAAAGGAAAATTTGTTGAGGCTAAGAAACACTTTGAAAAACTTTATATGAGAAGTGACAAGATTGATGAGAAGAGAGAGATAGAAACCTAAAGGAGACATGACTGGAGTTGGGTATAGTAAAGCTAGATGTTCTAAGAATCATGAGGAAAAATAATAAGAGAAAATTGATGAAAAAAGACCTATTCATGAATAACCTATAAAGAATATCAGACCTTTCAGAGGTAGATGATTTGGATGCAACAAAGTTGGACACATGAAGAGAGATTGTAGAGGTAAAAATACTTACAAACCCTTTTCTGGTTATTGTTTCAATTTCTATGAATATGGACACAAGAAGAAAGAATGCAAGGAGCCTAATCAGTCACGAACCAATCAAGATGACATTAGAGAAGAAACAAAAACTAAGATCACATGTTACAAGTGAAATAACTTTGGGCACATTACAAAGTATTGTAAGTTTCAGATTAATCAGAAAAGACCACCTCCTACATGCTACAAATGTAATAATCTAGGACACATAGAAAAGTTTTACAGGTATAATGGAACTATGAATAGAAGCGGACCTCCACCTATTGTTGTGAAGAAGAACATTGGTGATACTAGTAAGAGTCTTGCAGAGTACATGAATGAATTTAACAGTCATTTCAAAGAAGAAGATGTAAACAGTGGTAAAGTATGGAAGGTAAAGGAACCAAGTGAAGAAAAGGATCAGGGAGATTCAGTAGATGCTACTGAGTCTTGGCCTGATTTTAAAATTTCTACATCAACCTAGATGGCCAAGCATGGCCTTAGGGGCAGCATTGGGGAGCTAAATCATAAAACTATCCATCCCCTATTTATGTGGAATAAGCTCTTGCAAGATTAGGGAGAGTATGTTTGAATGTTATGGAACATGTATCTATGATTGCATAGATCTTCAAATTGTTAGTCGACTGGATCATTTGTAGAGATGAGTTTATTGGGAAAGGTGTCATTTCTTTACACAATGAACTATAAGGATAACTAGAAGAATATATCTATTCACCATTCGAAGAGAGGAGTTAAAGAAGAGAAGTGATTTGTGCAAGAAGACTAAAAAAGATAGGGCATTAAAGGATTGAACAAGTAGGAATTCACAGATTCAGCAATCAAAATGTATTTAGACCACTCACAAACTTGTGAATATGGATACACCTTTGATCTTTGATGTTAATGAATGACCTAGAGGATATTAGGGCATATATCCATTGCAAGTATGAGTTTCTTGGAGAATTTGAGATCTTTAAAGAAATGAAGGATATGATCAAAGAGGATGGAAAATGGAAGGATGAGTTTTCTCATGTTGAGAACCTAAGTGTAATGAAAATGACAGAACTACATGAGTTTGATGAAGAAGGATGGTTCAAGAACCTATTGAGCAGAGTACATGACCAATTCATTTAGATCGGGGAACAACCTATAAAGATTTGCAGTGAGTTGATCCATGGCATTACTGGTCTAGATAACTCTGGAGTCATCCTTGTAGAAGAGAATAATACCAAGAAATTGGTGGGAACCCTAACCCACTCTAAATGGGATAAAGAGACGATGACAGTGCCTGACATCTTCCAGCAAGATGTGAGACTAGTTGCAAAAATACTAGGGTACAAAATTTATTATAACAGCTGACTAAATTCAGTTTCTATTGGTGTTATAATGATGGAATATAAGATGATAAAGGAGAATGTCAAGTATAATTTTTTTTGCACAACAATTCATGGAAAATGTGAAGCAGATAAAGAGAGATAGGACCAAGTCATTCAGATTTGGATCATTGCTGATACATGTGTATATACACATTGTGCATAAATTTCCTGGTATGCACCCAAGAGTATGGAGAGACAATGAACTCATTGGCCTACAAGTGTAAAATAGCTACAAAAGATAGAACATCACATGGGTAGATGGAGAACTATTTGTGATGATTAAAATCTTACAGAGAGAAATGAAACTAAGAATGAGGATACCAAAACAGATGATAGAAAAGTACAAAGATACAATATATTTCATGGTTGAAACTGATTGTGTATGTTTTGAAGCAGTAGACCCAAGGATTAAATGGTTTTAACCTATGGGTATGAGGTGAGTAAAGAGGTATTAACTATGCAGGTTAAGCATGTGTTATCCTCAGTGATAGATCCATCAGAGGAAAGATGGGATACTTATGAGGAAAAATCATCTAAGATTAGAGAGGAACATACAAGTACAGCTAGGAGAAAGAAAATTGAGAATGTTGTAGATAATATAGAAGGTAAAGCCAACATTACTAAAGAAGAGATGAAGAAAATAAGGAGAAAGATAACTGAAAGAAGATCTGGAGTGGCAAGCTCTGCCACTGTAGCTCTTCCATCTCTTGAGACTATGAAAACTTCTAGTCCACCTCCTACTATGGTAGAAGTACCTATGGAGTCATCACACACTATGAAGGTAGAAAATATGCCTGCGAAGAGGACAAGGTCCTCCCAATAGAGTTCCCTACCTAAGAAATAAAGGAGAGAAGAAGAAAAGAATTTAGATGTAGAGAAGAAGGAAGAAGAGAATAAGAAGAAGGAAGAAGAGAAGAAGAAGAAGGAAGAATAAAAGAAGAAGAAAGAGGAAGAGGAGAAGAAGAAAGAAGTAGAAGAGAAGAAAACATAAGATAAACCTGTGAATAGAAAAATATGGAAACCTGACATGGGAATGTTGGAGAAAATAATTGTAGATGAAGGCAAGATAAATCAAGTGAGAAAATTTTATGACATGTATGATTCAAATGATCAAATTCTTATAGAAGACATTGTGATAAAGCACATGCTAGATTTCAAGAAAAACTTGATTGAGATGGGTGGAAGTATGCCTAAGATTTTGTTAGATTATTTATTTCTTATGCTGCATAGAAAAAATTCAAAGTATATCAGATGGATGTGAAATTTGTATTTCTCAATGGAGATCTAGAAGATGAAGTATATATTGAACAACCTAATGGATTTCCTTTGACAGAAGATGAGGACATGGTTCTCAATTTGAAGAAATATTTTTATGGAATGAAACAAGCACCAAGAGAATGATATGGAAGATTGGATGGGTATCTACTTTGCCTTGGCTTCTAGAAAAGGTAATTCAAACAACAACTTGTACTTAAGAACTAGTGAAGATGGAATTCTAATAGTTGAAGTTTTTGTTGATGATATCATTTTTGGAGGAAATGATGTAATGAGTAAAAAGATCTCTAAAGAAATGGAAAATGGATTTGAGATGTCAGTGATTTGTGAGATGAAAATTTTCCTTGGATTGTAGATTAATCAAAACAAGAGTGGTATTTTTATTTCTCATACAAAGTATCTTAAAGAAATGTTGAAAAAGTTTGGAATGGAAGATTGTAAACTTGTTGGAACACCTATGGTTACTGGTCACAAGCTTACTAATACCGATGAATCTCAGAGTGTTTTTTAGACAAAGTACAGATCTATGATTGGAGGCTTACAATATCTAACTCACACCATAATAGATATTGCTAGTGCAGTAAGAATTGTAGAAAGATATCAAACAGATCCTAAAGAGACACACCTTGCTGCTATGAAAAGAGTATTTAGATATCTGAAAGGAACACTGGATTATGGCTTATGGTATAAGAAATCTGTTGATTTTGATTTACATGCTTATAATGATGCTGATTGGGTAGGAAATATTTATGATAGAAAGAGTACAAGTGGTGTTCCATTCTTTCTTGGGAAAAGATTGGTTTCTTGGTTAAGTAAAAAGCAGGATTGTATAGCTTAGTCTACTATTAAATCTAAGTATGTTGCTGCTACTATAAATTACACACAGATTGTTTGGATGAAACAAATGTTGAAGGAATTTGGGATAACTTTTGATGAGCTAGTGGTTATCCATTGTAATAACACTAGCACAATGAATATGTCAAATATTAGTGTAATGCATTCAAAGACTAAACATATTTCCATTAAGTATCATTTCTTGAGAGACAAGGTAGCAGAGAAGGAGATTAGATTGAAGTATATCAACACAAAGGAATAAATAAAAGATATATTTACAAAACCCTTGCCAAAGGATTCCTTTGAGTATCTCAGAGGTATGCTTGGGGTGCAAGCCCCACCTTGAGAGAACTAAATTGATGCAGGAATGCATCAATCTAGTGGCTTTAATAGCTATATCACTTTATGGACTTGATGTATGGATCTACTCCTCAAGGGGAGTGATCGTAGGAATATTATAAAACATATTTGGGTGATTTTGCACCTGGTTGTTGGAGACATGAAGATTTAAAAAAGCTACACCTTGCAGAGGATAGAAGAAGAGTTATGGCACCCTTTTCCATTCTTGTCAAAGGGGGAGAGATTCTATGAGAAAATCCCTACTATTTTAGGGAGAGCTTTGATGAGGATATTGAGAAGATTGTATTGAGAGAGTACTTTTGGATTGATGGATTTTCTCATATGTTTCCATCAATGCCAAAGGGGAAGATTTTTGGAATTGGTCTCTAATGTTGTTGTTGGTATTCATGTTTTGTCACTTGATAAGGCATATTAATGCCATACTTTAGAAGCCCTAGGATAGCTTTTAGTAAGATGTTTTCCCTGATTTCATCATACTTTTCCAAATACTTTTTACTCATATTTTCTATTATGTGGCATGATGCCACTAGACCTATGTTTTGGTTAAAGACACTTAAATATGCTATGCTTAGATGAAAATGCTATATTACTTATTTTGGAATTATGGTTGTCTCTTTGAAATGAATTAGCTGTTTGAACATGAATGATGTATGTATATTTTGGTGTTTGTTATCATAAATGTCTCTATCGTAACATATGGAGTGCAATGCATCAATTTAGCAACCATCACCTTAACTAGGTAAAACATGCCCATGCGCTGGATGCTCGACCTAGTCTTATAGTAGGTGCACACGGAGAAACCTCAAGCGCAACAGCAATAGGTGGATTCTAAATGATCAAGGTGGAAGCGATTGAGCAAAGACCGAGACATCATAATGAATTTTGTGAATAAATATAGGAGAGAGTGGGAAGTTAGATTTTTTGTTAAAAATAGTTCTTTCCTCTTTCCTAGATCTTTTCTATCTACATTTTTATAGTTTCCTTCCATGTTTAATAGGATTTTTATAAAAGCTCCACCTTTCTCTATGGCGTGAATAGATAGAAGTTAGATGTTTTTCCTTATTTAAATAAATCCCCTCTCCTGCATGAGAAAGGGGGCATTATTAGTTATATTTTACATTCTGTTGCTTTACAGTTGAATCTTGTAATCCATTTTTGATCAATAGAAAATGAAGTGTTAATATTTAGTTCAGTATAATTGAGTTTGGATACTCACTCAAGGGGGCCCACTTGGGAGAGGAATCCGTGTTAGATAGATAGGATCATTTGCATATAGTTTAAGTTTCCTACATCTTGGTATCATAAATTTGGTGTTAATATAGTTCCTGTAGCCAAAGTCACAGGACTGTTGAAGCATTATAATTGTATTTTCAAGTCTTTATGTTTCCAAGTTGTAGTTTTTCTTCAAGCGCTTTCACTTCTGCATTTCCTTTCCATCATTCTTTATAGCTATAAGATAGTTTCCTTTCAAATAAATTTGTTTCCTGCAATGTTAGAATAGTTTTCTTTCAAAGCAATTTATTTCCTACATCCATAGCGTGGTCTGAGTAAGAATCCTTGGTGCATATACTTTGCTGGCCCATTTCAAGTAATACATCTTTGGGTTGATAAATAAAATGAGTTTCTATAAAGGAGGATAGCTTCTCAGTATGATGTCCAATCCCTGGGTCATGGTAACTGCCTAAATATTTGATACCTTAATAGAACCGATCATTTTTTACACCGTTGCTGGGGACGGTGTCGAGCCAAGTTCTTTTACTTAGCCATTTTTAGAATTCAATTCAAGCATATACATCCTTTTTAAATAGATTTTTCTATCAAAAACATTCTTTCACTCCACCACCACAATATTTGATTTATTTGTATGCATAGAAGAAGAAGAGACACTCTAGGAAGGTACTTACCAAACTACCCGAACAACCATTTAGAAGATATCTTTGTACCAGAAGAAGACAAAGAGGAGGGTCAGTTCATGGATGCAATTGTAAACCTTCCTATATCAGCATCATCATCATCATATTCTGAAGGTGATCCACTGAAATTTCACCTTCTAGAAGGTGAACTTGAGTTTAATCCATTTGCAGAAGCCTTGGCCAATCTCAGAATTATAATACCTAGACATTCAAGAAGGAAATACACTACCTCTAGTCATTTACCAACCATAAGGACTCCCTCAACATCCACACAGGATGGAAAACTCCCTACCTTTCCATTTCCCATTACTGATCAACATGATAATTACAACCTCAAGAATATTCCCTCTTCAGCGCTCCCCAAATTTTATGGCCCAGTGACCAAAGATCCAGATACCTTTCTCTTGAAGTTTGACATCCTTTGTCATAGTTATGACTACACCATGTATGCCCATAGGCTCAAATTGTTTCCTGAAACTCTCAAGGAGTTTGCATTAAGATGGTTTATGGGCTTAGGTCAGGATGTTGTCCATGATTAGGAATAAATTAAGGTAGCATTCTTGACGAAGTATAATGAATACTAAAGGGAAAATGATATGAGAGGGGATGACATCTTTAAGATGACACATAAGGAGGATGAAATTCTAGAGGATAATGTGTCAAGATTCTTGTTCATCTTGTAGAAAAATACTCATCATCAGCTAAATGAGGAGTCCCAAAAACTTCTCCTTTTACAGGATATAAATGAAGGATGCACTGAAGCCTTCAATCTAATGGATGGGGGAGATATCACCCAATCTACATGGGGTGATATCAAGAAAATATTCCTTAATTACTCAAGATCTGCGGCGAAGAAGGGTAGAGGATATAGGGCCACAACAGGCAAAACTAATGGCACTGAGGCCTCTCTAACATAAATCACACATTTCCTATCTGACTTCAATCATGACATCATCAATAACATGGCCACCTAGTTGGATACAATACATGTGAAAAAGAAGCATGAGGAGGCCGAAGCTATTCTAGAAGAATTATGTCCACATTGTAGATAGAAGAAGAGAGATCGCCGTTGCAAGTTGGTTGCCAACATGGAGACTGCACAACTACCCACTGATTATGAGCCAATTGAAGGAGATGATGAGAAATTATTCTTCATTGCACAATGAAGACCATGGGCTCAAAGACAAGGTATGCCTCATGACCCTCTTACTTTTAATGGTCCATTTTATAGTAGTCAATGGAAACCACCTGCGAATATTCAATACCCTCCTTGGATTAATCCACAACCTCAGTGGCAGCCTTACCCAAGTCCTCAATGGAAACAACCCCAAGGGAATTGGCAACCTCCACAAGAGAATTGGAAACAAAACCCTTAATAGTGGGGAGGTTAGCAATAGCAAAACCAGTAGTAGGGAATCCTCCAGCCACCACAACAACCACAACAAAAAGCACTTTTTCCACCTCCTATAGCCACTACAATAACCCCTAAGTATACTCAACTCCCTTCCCAACCTCAGCTGAATCCTAATAATAGGCCACCAAAACCTCAGCCAAATGTATATTCCATTGACCTAAACCAATACCCTGCCTATGCAATCAATGACATTCATTTATGATCAGGCACTACTCTGCCAATACCTCTTATTATAACTGAAGTAACTCCTGACAATCCAATGCCTCAAACTACTCCAGAGTCCACTCTAATAGGCCTGAGGGTATTACAAAAAAAATTCCAGTCATCTCTACCTCCCTTTCCACAAAGGTTACAAAATGATCACTCTAAACCTATGGATGATGCAGCCATTGACATCCTAGACCAACTTAATAACATTAATGTTCAAATTCTACTTTTTCAAGCAATAAAGGATGTCCCTATTACCCAAATTTCACATCCTGTCCAGCTTTGGCTACAAGTGGAGTAAATGAGGCTCCCACAAGGGTAGACCCCAACTTGTACATTTCTATTCATGATTATAGGGTCTTCTCCATGTTCTCTACATATTTCTAGGTTTGGTTTTAACCCCTTGTTCATGTTCTGAGGAACTAAGTGCAAGAAACCCCTTCATGGATTTAAAACCCTAAGTCTGGCATGGCCCAGTCTAATTCTTCATTACTTTTCCCAAGTGACTTAAGTTTATTATAGCCACGTGCGCTTTAACCCTTCCTAGTTTATCTCCTATTCGCTCAAAGAAAACAAAATATTCTTATTTATCTAGCGACTTCAAGATTACCTTAGTCACGTGATCTCATAAGAGAAAGGAATATGCTATTTTGATCCAGAGATTTCATGAGGACCATTGATCTAAATCTTGATCGTGTGTTGTGCGGGAAGCCTCATAATGAAACCAGAGTTAGTCAAATCCCTTCGAGATATAACGAATCAGTCTATCTTGTAATCTATGATTTAACTCAAGGTTTAAGTCTGGTTGGTTTCTTTTCTTCAGTCACATGATCTCTGAATGAGATCAGGGTTAAGACATTTCTTATGAGATTAAACATGAGCCATCAATGCAAATAAGATCCTGTGGCTTGCGCTCAATCTCAAGACAAGGTTAAAGGTCAACAAATGTTTGGGAGATCTCACATAGCTCATTGATCTCTATCAAATATTAAGGCCGACATGTGATCTGAGAATAAGCCCCAAGATTATATTTTTATTTTGCAACTTTTTGTTTTCCTCAGTCGCTGAGTCTCTAGATGGATCATGATCAGGACGATGAAGTCAGGTTTAGTTTAGAGGTAGTCAACAATTAGTCAGAGTCATAGATCAAGATCAAATCATATGCTGTGTGGGAAATCTCATAATAAAATCAGAGTCAGAGAGATGATCTAGTGAATGGGAGACATGAAGGATTCCATACACTAGGGTTAAAGATGAGCCAAAGGCTGAGTTAGGGCTAAATTCAGAACTGAAGATAAATATTAAGCAAGTTTTAGAAGATCAAGTGGATGGCTTAAAGACTTGAATACAAAGTGCACGAGATCTAGAAATCAAGCCATTAAGCCTAAATGTCATGTGTCTGTGATCAAATTAGAGCTAAAGGTAAAGACAATAGGGAATCAGGATAAAGATAGATCGACGACTATGTTCTAAAAGGAAAACCAAATATTTTTCTGGGCCGTTGATACAAACACCCATGCCATTTGTGACCATTTATGAATAGAGATTCAAAAATCCAAAAATGATTTCTGAGGCTCAAGGCAGTGGAGATAAAGACAAAGTCACAAAAAGGGTAGATGGGTCTGCCACTTATTCTGTTCAAATTATGGCGATAAAGGAGATATTTTCATGGCCATATCTGATCTCCTGAGATACTTTTTTCCAAGTGAATTGATGAGAAGATTTGACCGTCTTAGGGTTTTTGCATTGTTTATGCAAAATATATTGTAACCCTAATTGGGCCCTAATTGATTGAGGAATCGACTCCCGATCCTACCTGCTAGGGGAGGTTGTATACAAGTTGTTTTCGGTTCTTTTCTGGTTAGTTTTTTGGGATATGTAAGAGTTTTCTGAGACATTTTATCTGTCCTCCAAATTTTCATAGTTTGTAATTCTCAGTTTTCCAAGCTTATGCAAGACTTTCTGTGGTATTTTTCATACCCTTAGGTTTTCATATGATTGGGATTATTTTTGAAGAATGATATATTGATTGATTATTGAAGAAATTTGGGGATTATCTCAAGTTTTCCTTCTTTTCTGTATCTTTGTGTACTATTGTGGGTGATATGATAAGGATAGTTTTGTGAATTTTTTTCATTCCTAGCCATCTTGTCTCATTCCTATACCTATTTTCTAAAGTAGATGTATGTTTACAAGTCATAGTTCGTGTATACTTCTTTGAAGCTATTTTTGTGAAATCTTCTCTTTCCTCTAATAGGTTCATCTTGGACCTCTTTATGAAACATTTTTGCAAACCCATCTAGGAAGTTGTACTTGTCATAATTCAGGGGTTTCATGTTAATTCTTGGTCCATATATTGTGATTCATGTTACCTTTAGTGTATCACCTAGTAGGATAAATTTTCTTTTCAGTCATTTCCCTTCAGTTATCCTTCTATCCATTTTCCTTCCAAGCTTACTTTCCTGTTAAAAGAGAAAATAATGTGATTATCCAAGAGGAACCAACCTAGAACCCAGAGGCTTCACTTCAAGTTAGCATAGGTCCCATAACCTAGAAATGATTCCCATGTTATACTAGATTGTTAGGCTCTAGCGCTTAACAGGGTGAAAAATTTAGTGTATACCAATCCTGGCACACCCCGTGGGACCACAAAAGAAGTTCATCTTTTAAGACTATGTCATCTCTGATATGCTGATTACATAGTATTTAAATAAAGAGGTTTCTCTTCAAATCATATCTATCGAATCCATTGGTGTTAAGAACATGAAGATCTGGTCCTATTTAATTTTATGAGAAGGATAGAAACAAGGATTTCAAAGCCTTCTGATTTTTTGCAGTTTCCTCCAACAAGAAGAAAAGGGAGAGCATCTCAAAGAGCATCGCCTACAAGGAGAGTATAGTCTACACCACCTGCCTCAGAAGAGAGACCTTTTCTTTTCCATTCAAGAAGGAGAGGAAGATCTCTAACTAGAGAGTTACAAGAAGATTGAGCTCCACTCTTAAGTTCAAATACAACTTACACATTTGTTGTTCAATAGATCACAATCCTTGTGATGGCCAGGCAGTTTTCCTTTGTACCCTTCAATCAAGGGAGTCCTTTAAATTTTTCTCAACATCATGATGTGCCCTTAGTAGCACTCAAAAGTCTACCTGATTTCACAGGAGAAGGACAAACAACAACTTGTGAACACATAAGAGTTGTGGCTACTATTTATAGTGTTCACCATATTACTGAAGACGACGTAGCTACTAAGTTGTTGGGAGCTTGTTTCAAAGGTAAGGGCTTAGAATGGTTTACAATATTAGCTATTAGTTCCATTGATTCATGGGATAGATTAGGGGAATCTCTTAGTAAATATTTTGAGGATAATTGAGATTATTTATTTTTGGTTGAGAAACTCACAACCATAAAGAGGGCTCCTCAAGAGAAAATGACAGACTTTAACAATAGGTTCCTCAAGACATGGAATAGAATTCCTATTTTTTTAAGGCCTTCAGATAACCATGCTTTCCTATAATTCTTAAAAAATTTTGAATAGCAACATCTTTGTCATGATTCAATCCATGTGAGGTACCTCACTACCTCAGGATTTTGACATAGCAATTAGAGCTGAGAATTTTTTAATTCAAGAAGGTATGACAGCCCCAAGGCCACACATGCCTATTTTTCCTAGCATCTAGCCAATATGTCTCTACAAATTTCTCCATTTACCCCTATACCCACTTTCATAGCACCTCAAGCTAGTTTTAGTAACGAGGAATCAAGAGCAGGCTTTTCCCAAGAACTGCAAATAATGGAAAGTGATCAACAACAAAAAAATAGCTTGTTATAGAGTGGTCAACATGAAATGAAAAACTTATTGCAATCTCTAACCAAAGAGTTGACCAACTTGAAAAAATAGAATCAGGAGGCTAGACCACCTTTTCAGCACCAAAATCAACATCCTAACAAATAATATCAAAATTAGAGACAATCTTATTAGCAGAGTAGGCCATCATATCAGGGGAGTTATCAGGGTCAAAGGAAAATTTTTAATCAAAGGCCATTCCAACCTTATAATCCCGTACCTCAACTCTACAAATCCAACCAGGGAGATGGTTCCAAGTCAGAACAATCTGGCCTCAGAAAATGAATGGTGTTTTCCCTGCAATCAACCCCACAATTAGGCTACATGCTCGAATGGGTGGATGAACCAAGAACTAATGGTATAGAATGCCTCACATACCCAATCAAAGGCCTCTTCTAGTGGGTCATTTCCTTAGCAAGATGCGCAGTCTAATAAGACTTCCCTCTTTAACTAAGAAGAGAAATATTTCAATGGATTAAATGATGATTCTTCAATTACTGCCAATACTCAGTCTAAAAGAAGAGCCCAAGATATGGAGCGAGCATAAGAGGGAGGAAAGGATAATACATCTATAGAGTCATCACATCTATCTACTCATGTCATACTAAAGAAGCCTCCCACCATTCCAGTCAAGGAGAGTCAATCTCCCAAGGATGTTGAGCCCACGATGGTAAGGACACACCAAAGAGTGCACTCAGCATTCCCCTTCAATATTGTGGACAATATGAAGAAAATGAATGTGACTATGACCATGTGGGAATCTTTATCTATTCCAGGGAAACCTGAAATATTGAAGAAAGCATTGTCTGAAGAAGCAATCCCTCACTAGCTTACAAAAGATGTAGCTAAGCCAGTGTTGGTCAACACTAATCAAAAGAAGGAAATTCCAAGCAACAACATCAAAGAAAATACCATCCAAGGTAGGAACTTAAAGCCACCCCACTTTTATGTATTATTAATTATTTGAAATTCTCTAGTACATAATTGTATGGTGGATGGTGGGGCTACTAGTTCAGTCATGCCCAAGAAGGTAGCTGACCAATTGGGACTTAAATATGAACCTTTCCAAAAGAAGGTAACACAACTTGATGGTTCATTAGTAAAAACAATAGGTCTACCCAAGGATACAAGCTTGATCCTTCATGCAAGCCCCACTTTATCTATCTTACTTGACATATACATCATAGATCTTCCCGCTCTCTTTGCCATATGTCTATCAAGAAAATTCACAGCCAATATATGAGGCTATCTTTCTTCTGACTGGTCTCACATGCTTTTCCATACAAGGTATGAAACTAAGGTCACTATTAAGTTTGAGCCATTAGTAGCTAACTATATATAACCTTATGTGTCTAATGTACTCAATCCAAGTTGTCTTACACTTGATAATAATTACTTTCCAATCATCAAAGAAACAAACACTAAGAAAACATCCCAGATATCTATCTAGATGAATTGGAATTAGAAAGGGCTTCAGAGGGCCAAGCCAATGTTATTTGGGATGATGGTTTGGGAAATTATATGATACAAGAGGGTGGTCTCACAGAGCCAAATATTTTTAAAGGAGACACTGATAAATTAGAAGAGCAAAGCAATAAAATTTGGGAGCTATTCTTTGATGGTGCTAGAAGCAGACATGGATTTGGTGGTGTGCTATGTTGATCTCTCCAAAAGGTGAGAAATACAATACAACCTTTAGATTTATTTTTTCTTGCACTAGAAACACTGCTAAATATGAGAGCTTAGTAAATGGATTAGAGTGGAATAGGAAAAGAGGGATCAAAGCCCTAAAAGTATATGGTGACAATGAATTGGTGGTTAGCCAAGTAAGAGGGATAAGTGAAACCAAGAATGATACAATGAAAGCTTACAAGCACCTGGTTTGGGATGCTATAGAATATTTTCATGCTTTCAACATTATTTCTATCCCTAGAAAACTAAATCAGAATGCAGATAGATTAGCTGTGGTTGGATCCCAATATGACATTCCTAATAGAATTTTAATGGAAAAGGATTAGTAGAGTATCAAAGTAATTGTCAGGACTTCCATCCCTGATAATAATGTTAATTGGCAAGTATTCGATAATGATGAACAAATTCTACAATTATTTTTTGAAGATGTCTTTTCAGAGCATAATCAAGATAGGTTGATGCAGAACTATGGTGACCAAGTGATGCAACTAAAATATAATAAGACACCTAAAGGCCTTGTCACCTTAGAATATATCTTCAATAAGGATGATCAAGAAAAGAAGAGTAAAGTTGGCCTGGTAGTTCAACAAGAACATTGCACTGAACTAGAGCTCAAGCCAGGTAAAAGCTTGAAGTTTGGGAAGGTGAACATTGATTTAGAGAAGCATGCTTAGACTCAATTATTCTAGGAATTTAGTGATGTCTTTGCCTAGAAATATAAAGATCTCAAAGGCTTTAACCTAGCACTTGCTCAACATACCATTGAACTAGAACCAAATGCCAAACCAGTTAGATAGAAGCAAAGGCATGTCAACCCCAAACTTGAGCCACTCATGCATAAGGAAGCTCTCAAACTGATATAGAGTGGTATCATTTACCCCATCAAGCATACTAGTTGGGTGTCCAAAATTTTTCATGTTAGGAAGAAGAATGAGGAACTATGGCTATGTATTGACTTTAGGGACCTTAATAGGGCATCCCTAAAAGATTGCCATCCATTACCATCCATGGAGAAGATTCAATAATGTGTCTCTAGATCAGAGTATTTTTCATTGATAGATGGTTATTCAGGCTACAATCAGATCCTGGTTCATGAATAAGATCAATATAAGACTGCATTTACAACCAAGTGGGAAACCATGGCTTATCAGAAGATGCCTTTTGGTTTGTCAAATGTAGGTGCTACCTTTCAAAAGGCTATGGATATGGCCTTTAAAAGCCTCATGTACAAGTTTGTACTGGTCTACTTAGATGATATTACTATTTATTCCAGACATGTAGTAGATCATATTAAACATCTGAGGAAAATATTTGAAAGATTTAGGGAGTTTGGGATCTCCCTCAATCCCAAAAAATGTGTGTTTGTAGTCCATGAAGGGAAAATGTTGGGATATTTTGTATCCAAGCAAGGTATTAAAGTGGACCCTAAGAAAATTGCAGCTATTCTAGAGCTTCCCCTACCACCTCACAAGAAAATTCTTCAATCCTTCATAGGAAGGATTAACTTTGTCAGAAATTTTTTTTCCTAACATTGCAGACCTTTTGAATCCTTTAACAACAATGTTGAAGAAGAATGCACTCTTCATTTGGAGAAAGGAAGTAAATAATAGTTTTCAAGCCGTTAAAGAGGCTTTGATAGAAGCTCCTTTCTTGTTGAACCCTGATTTCAGTAAGTACTTCATTCTATATGCTTATGGAGGCTCTGATGCCATATCTGCAATGTTAACTCAATGAAACTCTGAAGGATTGGAGCAACCTATTGCTTTCTTTAGAAAAGGTTTGGAAGAGTATGAATGGAGATACTCTTTTGTAAAGAAAAATGTACTTGCTGTGGTGAAGAGCCTTAAAAAATTTAGATATATATTGAATCACATTAAGGTACAATTGAAAGTCACCCATCCAAGTGTAAAAGAGTTCCTGCTTTCTGGTGCAGAGCACCCTAGGGTTAGCTCCAAACCCTAGCCCTAGCAATTTTGAACAAGTTTTGATACAATTCTTTCAACAAGCAAGTCATATTTTGCCTAGTCGCTCAGTCACGGAGCCAGCAGCGAGCAGAAAGGTAATGCATCGCACACTCGTGAGCTAGTTAAAAGTTAAGTCTTATAGTGAGTGAGTGTGCGACGAGGAACTAGTCGCTCAGTCGCAGACGGCTAGCAGGAAAGATAGTGCGCGACAATGCGACGAGTAGCTCATCGCCTAGTCGCGAGTCAATTCGCAGTCAGAGAAAACACAGTGCGATAGCGCGACGGTGAAATCAATCGCTCAATCGCAAAGGCAAACAGTTCAGTCCTGGTGTGCGAGTGAGCGACACCTTGTGCATCGCAAGGTCGCAGGTGACTTGACGATTAAGTGAAAAGCATGACGAGTGCGCGATGAGTAGTAATCGCTCAGTCGCAAGGCAAAGGTCAGCTCGGGAGGAGAAGGTGCGAGTATGCGACATGAGCTAATCGCTCAGTCACAAAGAAAAGATTAGCTCAGATGAGCTCATCGCTCAGTCGCGAAGGAAATGGCAGCTCAGGTTATAGCGCGGCGAGTGCGCGACTTGAGCTCATCGCTCACTCGTAGGGACATAGCTAGCTCGTGTAGAAGTGCAGCGAGTGCACGACTAATGTGCGTCACAGACTCGTAGAGCAAGGAGCAGCTCATGGAGAAGCAGTGCGGGTGTGCGATCTGAGATCATCGCTCGGTCGTGATAGAAATAGTAGCTCAGGACAATGCATTGCGGGTGTGCGATAAAGAGTCATCACTCAGTCATGAGGTAAAAGCCAAGTCATGTAAAGACATAGCGAGAGCGCGACGAGCAAGTAATCGCTCAGTCGTAGACTAAGACATAAAGAAGGATTTTCATTCGCGACTATGAGATTAAGAGCAGAACCCGTTGAATGATAAAATGTGCTGACATGTCGATAAGAGAAAGCGTTGAAAAGGTCATAACTGCCAAATTAGAAAGGAGAATGACACGAAGGAAAAGAGACTGTCTAGAATGTCGACCATGCAGAGAAGAGATGACAGTTTGCAGAGAGCATGAAGAACAGAGAACAGCTGGAAGGCTGGGATCGACAG
>MU227690.1:3543417-3560595 GCA_018584345.1 Thuja plicata | reverse complement strand
GTACTTTGAGTCTTCTTTTATTTTGATCAGAGTTCTGTAAAGTGTTGTTTTGTTTCTGTTAGATAAATATGGGTGCTTCTTGACTCTGATAATTTGTTCCATGGATTGTGACAGTCAAGAAGCATCCACCTTGTATATTATGTTTGTTTCTATATTTATGTTAGATGAGAAGCTAGTCGAGTTTGCAGACAAGTCCTAGGTGAGCCTATGGTCCGGCTAGAGAACTTGTAGATGAGATAGATAAGTAAGAAGGTGCATGACTGTAGGGAATTCAGTCATGAAGAGTAAGAGACAATGAGGAGTAATACATTTTGGTGGGTAGGGAACCTAGGATAGAGGGAACAGAATAGTCCTTCTGGTTAGGGTCTGAGAGTAGCCCTGAGAGACTCAAGGGTGAGTCTAGAGAGTCCTGAATTGAATAGGATTCCAGGTGAGATTCCTAGAAGAGAGTAGGAATTTCAGAAAGTTAGGTGACCTCCCCATCACTTTCCAAGGACCTAAATGAGAAAAGAGCTAGTTGGATCACCAAAGTTATGGAATATGACATTGATATCCAAGTTACCAAGATAAATAGATGGAAAGGTCTTTGTGAAAAATTGACAGAGGATGAAAATCCAAAAAATCAAGAGCAAATGAATGCATCCTTAGTTGTGCATTCAACATAAGAACAGACTAAGGCAGCAGGTTGGTTTCCTAACATGGTCCATTTTTTGAAGATGGTGAGTGCTCTGCAAACTTGGATTCAACCAAAAGAAGGTATTATAGATTGCAATCTATCCCCTTTGTGTTGATTAATGAGATCCTTTTTAGAAAGGGTCATAATGGCATTCTCTTGAGATGCGTTAATTCAGAACAAGTAGTAGGTGTCCTACATGAATTCCATGATGGACCTTCTGGAGGTCATTTCTCTCCTAGGAATACTGCATTTAAAATCATGAGGGCTAGATACTATTGGTCCTCTATCTTTAAGGATAATCATGATCATGTGAGGAGATGCCTGAAGTGTGGCATGTTTGTAGGCAAAGAAAGACTTGCAGCTCTACCCCTCCAACCAATTTGGACAAACCAATCTTTCATGAAGTGGGGTATTGACTTCATAGGCCTGATTAACCCCTCATCTAGTGCAGGCCATAAGTGGATAATTACTGTGACTAATTACTTCACCAGGTGGGCCGAGGCTATTGCATTAAATGAAGCTAATAAGAGTGCTATCTTGAGCTTTTATGACGATTTAATTCATAGGTTTGGAGCTCGAGACACTATTATATCAGATAATGCACTTGCCTTCATAGGCCTGAGAGTCACTGAATAGGAAGTAGGAATGGTATATACCTAAATACTAGTTCCAATTATTACCCCCAGGGTAATGGTTTAGCAGAGTCTACTAATAAGAATATGATCAGGATAATCAAAAAGACTCTGCAAGAAAACTAGAGAGATTGGCACTCCAAACTGAAGTCTTCCTTATGGTTAGACAAGATAACCCCAAATAATATCATTAAGAATTCTCCCTATATGCTAGTTTATGGAAAAGAAGCTAAATTGTCCATTTCAACAGAGTTTCCATCTTTGGACCTTGTAGCCCAACTTTTCCTCTTTGAAGAAGGAGATCCCTTGCAGGTGAGATAGCCCAGCTCATGGAGTTGGAGGAGAGAAGAGACAAGTCCATGTAGACCATGGATTTATAGCAGATGCAAACCAAGAAGAGCTATGATAGGAGAGCTAGATCAAGGAAATTCAATATTGGGGATATGGTTCTCAAATGGGATGAATTCAGATCCAAGCCTGGCAGGCATACTGAGTTTGAATCCTTTTGGGGAGGTCCATTTCTAATCACTGAGTGCAAGGAGCATAATGCATTTCAGATATCAAATCTTGAAGGAGAGGCCTTGCCAATATCGGTCAATATTTTTCACCTAAACCCTTGTTTTGAGATTTTCTCATCTTTGTAATCTAGTTTCTTGCTTTCTGTCATGCTTTCTAGGTTAGTTTTTCCTTCTTTCCTCAAAGAACTTGTGCAGAACTAGTTGTTTCTATTTGTACATAGCCCCTTTACTATTTTGGTTCCTTGTCCCTCCTCCTGGTTTCAATCCTCCTATTTCCCATAAGCTTTTATGTGCTCAATGAAAACTCCTATGCCCAATGGAATGTCATAAGGCCACTCATTTTATATGTCTAGCAGGATAACATTTAGCAGAAATCACCAAAAATGTTACCTACATTTCACATCCTATCCAATGTTGGCTACAAGTGGAGTAAATGAGGCTCCCACAAGGGTAGAGCCCAAATTGTACATTTCTATTCAGGATTCTAGGGTCTTCTGCATGTTCTCTACGTATTTCTAGGTCTGGTTTTAACCCCTTATTCATGTTCTAAGGACCTAAGTGCAAGAAACCCCTTCATGGATTTAAAACTCTAAGTCTGGCATGACCCAGTCTAATTCTTCATTACTTTTCCCAAGTGACTTAAGTTTCTTATAGCCATGTGCACTTTAACCCTTCCCAATTTATCTCCTAGTCGCACAAAGAAAACAAAATATTTTTATTTATCTGGCGACTTCAAGATTACCTTAGTCATGTGATCTCATAAGAGAAAGGAATATGCTGTTTTGATATGGAGATTTCACAAGGACCATTTATCTTAATCTTGATCATTTTCTATGTGGGAAGTCTCATAATGAAACTAGAGTTAGTCAAATCCCTTCAAGATACAATGACTCAGTCTATCTCATAATATCCGATTTAACTCAAGGTTTAAGTCTTGTGGTTTCTTTTCTTCAGTCATGTGATCGCTGAATGAGATCAGGGTTAAGACATTTCTTATGAGATTAAATGCGGGTTGTCGATGCAAATCAGATGTTGTGGCTTGTGCTTAGTCTCAGGCCAAGGTCAAAGGTCAAAAAATATTTGGGAGATCTCATGCGGATCATTGATCTCTATCAAATCTTAAGGCTGGCGCGTGATCTCAGAAAAAAACCCCGTGTTAGGTTTTTATTTCACAACTTCAAGTTTTCCTTAGTCACCGAGTCTCCAGATGGATCATGATCAGGATGATGAAGTTAGGTTTAGTTCTGAGTTAGTCAATGATTTAATCAGAGCCGTAGATCAAGATCAAATCAATGTTGTGCGGGAAATCTCATAATAAACTTAGAGTCAGAGAGATGATCTAGCGACTGGGAGACAAGAAGGATTCCATACACTAGGGTTAAAGATGAGTCAATGGATGAGTTAGGGATAAATTCAGAACTAAATATAAAGTTTGAGAAAGTTATAGAAGATCAAGTACATGGCTTAAAGACTCGAAGAGAAAGTACGTGAGATCTAGTAATCAAGCCATTAAGTCTGAATGCCACGTGTTTGTGATCAAATCAGAGCTAAAGGTAAAGAAAGTAGGGAATAAAGGTAAGGAAAGATCAACGGCTCTATTTTAAAAGGAAAACCAAATCTTTTTCTGGGTCATTGATACAAACACCTGCGCCATCTGTGACCGTTTATGAATAAAGATTCAAAAATTCAAATATGATTTCTGAGGCTCAAGGCGGTGGAGATAAACACAAAGTCATAGAAAGGGTACATGGTTCTACTGCTTATTCTATTCAAATTATGGCGATAAAGGAGATATTTTCATGGCCATATCTAATCTCCTGAGATATTTTTTCCAAGTGCATTAATGAGAAGACTTGACAGTCTTAGGGTTTCTGCATTGTTTATGTAAAATCTATTGTAACCCTAATTGGGCCCTAATTGATTGAGGAATCGACTCCTGACCCTGTGTGCTAGGGGAGGTTGTATATAAGCTATTTTTGGTTCTTTTTTGGTTAGTTTTTTGGGATATGTAAGAATTTTCTAAGACATTTTCTCTGTCCTCCAACTTTTCATAGTCTTTAATTCTTAGTTTTCCAATCTTATGCAAGACTTTCTATGTTATTTTTCCTTCCCTAATTAGGTTTTCATATGATTGGGATTCTTTTTGAAGAATGATATATTGATTGATTATTGAATAGTTTTGTGGATTATCTCAAGTTTTCCTTCTTTTTTGCATATTTTTGTACTACTGTGGGTGATCTGATAAGGATAGTTTTGTGAATTTTGTTCATTCCTAGCTATCTTGTCTCATTCTTGTACCTATTTGCTGAAGTGAATATCTATTTGCAGGTCATAGTATGTGTCTACTTATTTGAAGCTATTTCTGTGAAATCTTCTCTTTCCTCCAATAGTTTCATCTCAGACCTCTCTATGAAACATTTTTGCAAACCCATCTAGGAAGTTGTACTTTTCATAATTCAGGGGTTTCATGTCAATTCTTGGTCAGTAAATTGTGATTCATGTTACCTTCCGTGTATCACCTAGTAGGATAAATTTTCTTTTTAGTCATCTTTCTATCCCTTTTCCTTCCATGCTTACTTTCCTATTAAAAGAGAAAATAAGGTGATTATCCAAGAGGAACCGACGTAGAACCCAGAGGCTTCACTTCAAGTTAGTAAAGGTTCCATAACCTAGAAGTGATTCCCATGTTATACTAGATTTTTAGGCTCTAGCACTTAACAGGGTGAAAAATTTAGTGTATAAAAGTCCCCACATATGGAAAGGCTATTAAGGAGGCCCTCTTTAAAAATCCTGGTCTTAAGCCTAAGGACCCCCACACAGTCCATGTCCTGGGGAAACTTTCTGATATCATGCTAGAAAAAAATAGTGGTCACTAAGTATTTTGACTTAGGTAGCCCGGTTGTTGAAGTTACCATCAATGAGACAGCCATAAAAAGCACTTTGATAGGCTTAAGAGATTCCATAAATGTCATGACTAAGGACATCATGCAGTAACTCAAAATCACTAACCTCTGAGAAACACCAACTATCCTACAGCTCACAGACAGTTCTACACTCAAACCCTATGGGGTAGTAGAGAATATAGTTGTTGACCTTGAAACCTGGTCTTACCCTAGAGAATTTATGATCCTATCACCTAAAGCCACATTAGGAGGCTATCCCATAATTCTTGGTTGACCTTGGTTGGCCACTGTTGATTCCTTTATATGATGTCATTCAGGTGGTATGACCATTTCTAATGGTCAGCATACTAAGACATTATCCTTATACCCACCAGCATAACCACAAATGGATTTAGCCTCACCAATTTTGCCCGACATTGGGGAGGAGGTTGAGGTAGTCAAATTAGTATCCCAACTCATGATGTTAGAAAGGGATCCTTTCCTACAGCTATAGGAGGAGGACACCATAATCACCAACATTCTACAAAACCAGTATGTTCCAGATTCAGATTCCATTAACTGTCTCAGCACCCATAACTATTCCATGCAAGCTTTGTACCCTGATTGCACTTTACCTCCATCTCCTACAACCGAGAAACTCTACCACCAATTTCTACCCCATGAGGTCCAAGGACCTCCATTAATGGATGCATCTATGGTAGAACTCTTAAAGTAGTTGGAAGTTTCCCATGACCTTTTCTTATATATTAATAACCAACTTACCAATCAATAACATACATCTTTGGCAAAACTACTGAAAGACCATACCACAACTTTTGCCTAAGAATATTTAGATATCAAGGGCTTGGACCCTAAATTTTGTACTCATAGGATTTTCCTAAAAGAAGACAAACCTCCTGTTAGATAATTCCAGAGGTGTATAAACCATGCATTAAGAGAAATAGTCAAAACAAAGTTGTAAAATATTCTTAAGGTCGGTTTAATCTACCCCTTTTATGATAGCCAATAGGTCTCACCTTTAGTCATTTTCCTAAAAAAAGGAGGAAAGTGGCGAGTATGTGTCGACTATAGGGAACTTAACAATGCTACCAAGAGGGACCATTTTCCCTTGCCATTTATTGACCAAGTCCTAGAATCCTTAGCAGGAAAGTGTTATTTTTCTTTCTTGGACAGATATAGTGGCTACAACCAGATCATGATCCTTCCTGAAGATCAGGAGAAAACCACATTCACTTTCCCTTGGGGAACTTTTGCCTACTCTATACTTCCTTTTGGCCTCTATTATGCTCGAGCTACATTCCAGTGAGCGTTCATCAACATTTTTGCCAATATCTCCCATGATTGCATGGAAATATACATGGATGACTTCACAACTTATGGGGAAACCTATGAGGCAGCATTGGTTAATTTGGGAAAAATTCTTATCAAGTGTGAGGATCATAATCTATCCCTCAATAGTAAGAAATTCTTCATGATGATGCAATAAGGTGTTTTGTTAGGTCATTACATCTCTGCTAAGGGCATACAGGTGGATCCAACTAAAATTGAAGTCATCATAAACCTTCCAACTCTAGCAAAACATAAGGATGTCCACAACTTTCTAGGGAATGCTAGTTATTACAACTGGTTTTTTAAGGATTTCACCAAATTAGTAAGGCCCATGTACTCGCTACTCACTAAGGATTTAGACTTTTTATGGACAAAATCTTGTGAAAAATCCTTCATGCAGCTGAAGGTTGTACTTACTCAGGTACCAGTTCTCAAAGGACCTAATTGGGCATTGGTGTTACATATACACATAGATGCATCTAACCATGCTGTAGGCACTGTCCTCAAACAGAAAGATAGACTTGTAGAGCATGACATCTACTTTATAAGCAAGAATTTGCAGGGTGTAGAATTGAACTACATAGTCACTGAAAAAGAACTTCTAGTTGTGATTTATGCACTGAATAAGTTTTGCCACTACACAACCAGTTACCCAATATTTGTGTGTACTGATCATGTAACCATCAAGTATTTGGTAAACAAGCTTGCTATTATAGGGAGGCTTGCCAGATGGATCATGTTGCTACAAGAGTTTGACATCTCGATAGTGGAGAAACTGGGGAAAAAATGTAGTTTCTAATTTCCTCTCTAGGTTACAGAATGTTGATGAACCACATGTCATTGATGATAGCTTTCCAGATGACCACCTATTTTCTATTTCTTCCCATACCCTCTGGTATTCTGACATCACCAATTATATGGTTTCTCAAAAGGTACCACCACATTTTTCTTCCAAGGAAAAGAGGCTGTTAATTGAGAAAACATTCAATTTTTCTTGGCTGGCTGACTGTCTATTCTATATGAGACCTAATCATATTCTAAGAAGGTGTATTCATGATGATGAAACATATGCTATCCTCCATTCCTTCCATGATGAACTCTGTGGTGGAAATTTTGTGGCCAAATGGACAGCCATGAAGATACTCGATACTGGCTTTTACTGGCCCACTCTATATAAGGATGCAACTAATTACACTCGCATGTGTATCAATGTCAGTGAATGGGATGGCCTACCAAATTTGATGAAATGCCTCTATTTCCTTAGGTAATAGTCACTCCATTTGATAAATGGGTAATAGATTTTGTGGGACCAATTAATCCCCCATCAAATGAAAACTCTTACATTTTGGTTTGCACTGAGTATGTCACTAAATGGGTGGAAGTGTGGACTATGAAGCATGCTAGGGATAACAGGGTTGTACAATTTTTATATGAGGAAATATTTACTAGTTATGGTGTTCCAAAAGAACTAGTCATAGATCAGGGAGCTCAGTTCACTTCTAATTTGATAATTGCACTTATGGAGAAATACAAAATTCACCATAGGAAGTCTAGTCCATATCATTCCTAGGAAAATGGTCAGGCAAAGATCACCAATAGGGAGATCAAGGTCATGTTGACTAAGAAATTTCACTTGCACAAGACATACTAGAGTAGAAGATTATGGGAAGCTGTGTGGGCTTCCTGCACCACATGGAAAACACCTACAGGTTTCACACCCTTTGAGTTGGTGTATGAAAAGACTGCTATAATGCCCATAGAATTTGAACATAAAACTTTACGAATAACATTATAGCTCAACTTGGATCTTCCTATAGCCTAGAAATAAAGACTCTTGCAGCTTAATTATCTCGATGAAATCAGAAAGGCAACCTTATAAAACACAGTGTTGGTTCAAATACAACGCAAGAAATGGCATGACTCACATATACGGAATAAATGATTTGTTACTGGTGACTGGGCACTTCTATATGACTCCTAGTTTCAAGAAAATAAAGGTAAGCTTACAACTCGTTGGATTGGTCCTTATGAGGTTGACAAAGTTTTTGCTAATGGTGCAGTCCAATTGTCTACAATTGATCTTGTGCTCTTCAAGTTATTGGTCAATGGCCATGGATTATCTGTACCATAAGCCAACCACTAAGTCCAAATTCCTACAGAAATTTGATCTTCATCCTCTTGCAACAAATGGACCTCCTACAGCCAATGGGCCTCCTGCAGCTAAATATTTTCCTACAACCAATGGACCTCCTGCATCTGAAGACTTTCCTACAACAAATCAAAGTAAATTTTCACTTCGATAATCTCTTTGACTTCATTCAAAAACAATCATAATAAAATTTATGTTTCCCATGAAAATCCTTTTTTCCACGATAAAGCCACCATGACACACCATCACATCATATCCCATTTCTTCCATATTGTCTCATGCATCCCATCATCATTACGCCACTCATTACTTTTTTCTTAGCACAAATCATCTGATCTTTCTGGATTTAGGCATTTACTCATGATTATTCTCTAGGTATGACTTCATTTATTGCTTGAAATGTTTTTTCTTTCACTTGACATTATTATATGTTAAATTGTAATTAATTTAGTAATTCATCCAAGTGCTCATGTACTTTATAACCAAACATATGAGGACACTGTTGGAGATTTGTTTCTGTGCAGATAGTTGACTGTATGTTTGTCATTGATGACAACATATAATATACAACAATGTCCTGTGTCTATTTATCAGTACAGACATATTAAGCCTTGCATGTTCATTTCTATGTTGTAGACATGTTATAGAAGCTATGTGCATACACACAGACTCAGTTATGCAGTTTCAGTTAAGTTATGCTAATCTATTTTGGTAGTTACAGTTTTTGGAGATTATCTATTAAGAGATGACGTATTTAAATTGTTTCTTGAGTTGCGCTTATCTTTAGGATATGTGTGTTTTTATTCATGTTCATTTATGAGTTAATGATGATTATCCAAAGGTGCTAAATGTGTTTTAATAGAAGCATGATGTTTTATTTAATTTGGTGGAGCCGACTTTGTGAAGCGTCGCATCTACTCATTTTGAGTTGCACGATCCTAACTTTGATTATGTGCTTAGTTAATTCAACAAGGAAGTTTTTGAAGTGTTTCCTACAACCATTGTGGCCTTACCCTTTGATGAAGATACATATAGCAGTTCAATTGTGATCATTATGTATAAAAAATGAAGTAAAAAGAAAAGACAGAGCATAACAGAAAGTTAGACAGTAAAGCCACAGTTGAAGATCTATGTGAAAAAGAGAAAGAAGATTACAATTCATTGGAACTGATCAAGACAATAGGTCTACTCAAATAGTTCATTTTAGATATAGTATATATCTTCCTTATAGAAGGTTGCAACCTTCACCATTTGAGCAGTGAGCTCTTAGACAGTGTGTCCTCACCCCTAATAGGGTTATTTGTAAAAGACTCCTACAAGGGTCCAACTTTTGACCGGGTCTCTGTACTTATTGCATTGTAAAGATCAACTCCTAATAGGGTTGCAAGATCTTCTAACAAGGATCATTATAAAATAGTACAGTTATTTATGGGTGCTAATTCCCACTGGGGTTTTTACCTATTTTAGTTGTCCCTTTTATGAAAACTGTGTTGTTCCATTCTGTGTTATCTTGTTGAGTTTATGTTTAAAGTTATTATGTACTTAATTGAAAAATAATTGAATCTTATAGATAACTGATTCACCCCTCCCTCTCAGTTATATCTTGAGACTATTCCTAAAAATTGCTATTAGAGCCAAGTGCCTTGGAGAGAAAGCTTAACAACTTAAGGTAGATCAAATGGCATACTTCAGAAAAGAGAGTCCTAAGTTTGATGGAGAAAATTATCTTGACTGGAAGAATAAAATGATAACACATCTATAGTGCATTGGTTTTGAGCTTTTTGAAATAGCCACACAAGAAGTTGTTGTTCCCTCTCTGAAAGGCCTTGCAAAATATGATGCTACTAATAAAAAAAAGGATGTATTTACCGCTAATGCAATTGCCAAGGAAGCCCTCATAAGTGCATTATTTGAAAGTGAATTATCTGAGATTAAGAAAGTAGATAAAGCCTACACCATATGGAAGTATTTGGAAGATATGTTTGAAGGAGATATCCAAGCAAAGAATGTGCAGAGAAAGACATGGAAAAATAAGTATAAAAACTTAGAGATGCTACCTAAAGAGAACATCAAAGCTTACAATCAGAGGATTAATGAAGTAGTCTCAGGAATCAGAAACAATGGTGGAGAAATTTCAGAGGAAGAAATAATGGACAAACTGATGACTACATTGACAACAGACTATGAGAGCAAGATAAATATCTTAGATGAGACTATGAAATTTTCAAAAGTCTTTAAGAGAGAGACTTTGATGAAAAAAATCTCTGCATTTGAGATATCAAGATTGAAGATAGAACCTAAAAGTGAAACAACTTTCAAAGCCTCAGTCCATAGTAAGAAATCCTTGAGCAGCTCTAGTAATAAAGAGAAAGAAGAAGTGGATACAGAACTAGAAGAAATCATTGCTATGATTTCCAAGAAAAAAAGAAAAGGTAAGGGAAAATATGAAGGACATCTACCATTCAAATGTTTTTCATGCAACAAAGTTGGGAATTTTGCATCCAAGTGTCCTACAAGAGTCAAGAAGTCCATATCAGATTACAAGCCCAAATATACTAAGGAATGCTATCATGATGAAGATGGTGTAACTAATGATGACTCAGGAGAAGATGAAATTGGATTCATTTCCATTAAAGACATTGAGAAAATGCTTGAAGAAATGGACAAAGAAGATGAAAAGGAAACACAAGAGTTAGCCTTAGTTTCCAAAGCAGACATCAGAACTGACTGGATCATTGATAGCAGATGTTCACATCACATGATAGGAGACAAAGAAATATTTGTACATCTAGACAAGTACAAAGGTGGTATGGTTAAATTTGGAGGTAACACTCCCAAACCTATCATAGGCAGAGGTTCTATTACCTTAGATGGAAAGAACAAAATAGATGATGTTCTTTATGTTGATGGTCTACATCATAACCTACTAAGTGTTGGACAATTGCTTGACAAAGGATATCAGTTAGAATTCAAAGAAAAAAAGTGCATCATTAACAACAAACAAGGAGAAATGATTGCATCAAGCTCTAAGACTAAAGGTAATGTCTTTCAGCTCAATTCAGAAGTAAGTTTTTTTGTTGCAAAAGTAGATGATAGTTGGCTATGGCACAAAAGACTTTGTCACATCAATTTTGACAACATAGTAAATATAAGTAATGTAAAGGCAATAAGAGATCTTCCTAGTATTGCAAGACCAGTTGATATGTATAGGGAATGTGTGATGGGAAAGCATGTAAGGAGCTCATTCAGATGCAAGAAAAACTCAGTAGAAAAAAATTTGGATCTAGTGCATACAGACCTATGTTGTCCTACTCAAACAAGATCATACTATGGAGAAAGGTATTTTATTTTGTTTGTTGATGATTCTTCAAGGATGATGTGGGTTGCATTCTTAAAAGATAAGTATAAAGCTTTTGAGAAGTTCAAAATATTCAAAGCTAAAGTTGAAAATGATTCTGGATTAAAACTAAAGTGTCTGAGATCAGATAGAGGAGGAGAATTCACCTCTAACCATTTTTATGAGTATTGCAAAGAACATGGGATCAAAAGGTAGTTGAGTGCTCCTAGAACCCCTCAATAGAGTAGGATTGTAGAAAGAATAAATAGGATCATACTTGAAACGATGCACACTATCATGATAGAAGGAAAATTTGCACACACCTATTGGGGAGATGTAGTCAATACATCAGTCTATACTATCAATAGAATACAATTAAGGCCAGGCACAGATAAGACACCCTATAAACTTTGGTTTGGTAATGTACCTACAATAAAATACTTCATAATCTTTGGAAGCAAGTGCTACATCAAGAGAGATGATGGTGCTGGCAAGTTTGATGCCAGAAGCGATGAAGGTATTTTCCTTGGTTACTCTACTAAAATTCAAAGAATATAGATGTTTTAACTTAAGATTAAAGAAGATAATTGAAAGTACACATGTGAATATTGATGAGAAATTCATGATTCAAGAAAGATGCTATGATTGTCCACCTATGATCAAAGATGAACGCAGTTCTAGCAGTAAAAAAACTGTTATTGAAGAAATGTTTGATTGTATTGATGTAATATGCAATGACCCTGAAACAAGCAAAGAATAATCTCAAATAATAGATGAGGATGTCACACCTAAATTTCCAAAATTCACAACTAGATACCAGTCAAAGGAAGATATCATTGGAGATCAGAGCAGTAGAGTTTTGACCAGATCTAAAGAAAAAGGTTTAATAGTTGATGAAGAGGTATGTTTACTTTCACAAATTGAACCCTTAAGTGTTGAAGATGCATGTAATGATTTAGATTGGTAGAAAAAAATGAAATAATAATTAGATCAGATAATCAAGAATGATACATGGGAACTGGTCCCTAGACATTGTGACAAAAATGTGATTGGAACAAAGTGGATATTTAGAAATAAGATGAATGAAGAAAGTACAGTGGTGAGAAACAAATAAATATTGGTATGTAAAGGATATGCACAAAGAGAAGGAATAGAATAGACTGGTACATTTGCCCCTTTAAGAAGACTGGAAGCTATCAAGTTGTTTTTGGCCTATGCAACATTCAAGAAGTTTAAAGTATAACAAATGGATGTCAAGTCAGCTTTTCTGAACAGTGACTTGAAGGAAGAAGTTTACATAGAACATCCTGAAGGATTTAATTTATCAGACAAACTAGACATGGTATGCAGACTAAAGAAATCCCTTTATGGATGTAAACAAGCCCCCAAAGCTTGGTATGAGAGACTTGATGGTTACTTAACCAAAATTGGATTCAAAAAGGGAGCAGTAGATTGCAAATTATTCATGAGAGAGACACCTGATGAACTACTGCTTGTTGCTATCTTTGTTGATGACATTATCTTTGGTGGTAATGACAAGATTAGTGCAGAATTTTCCAAAGAGATGGAAAGTGATTTTGAAATGAGCATGATTGGACCTATCAAATATTTTTTGGGACTAAATGTAAAAAAATAGACAAAGGAATATTCATAAATCATTCTAAGTATGTGAAGGAGATATTGAGAACTTTCAAAATGGAAGATTGAAAACCAGTAAACACCCCCATGATAACAGGAAGCAAGCTTTCTAAAGATGATGATTCCAAAATAGTTGAAAATACACTATACAAGTCTATGATTGGAAAACTCATATATCTTACTCAATCTAGACTAAACATTTCTAATGCAGTTGGCATTGTTGGAAGATTTGCAGCTGAACCTAAACAAAATCACCTAATGGAAATAAAAATAATATTCAGATACTTAAAGGGGACTATAGACTATGGTTTATGGTATCCTAACTCAGAAAATATACAACTTCATGTGTATACAGATGTAGATTAGGTAGGTTGTATTGATGACAGGAAGAGTACCTCAGGAGGAACAGTATTTCTTGGAGGTAGGTTGGTTACTTGGACAAGAAAGAAGCAGAATTGTATATCTCAGTCGATTGCAGAAGCTGAGTATGTTGCAACAACATTGAATTGTTCAGCAATAGTTTGGATCAAATAGATGATCAAAGAATTTGGTATTCAGATTGATTATCCTATTGTTATTCATTGTGATAACACTAGCACTATCAATATGTCAAAGAACCCTATGATGCATGCTAAGACAAAACACATTGAGATCAAATATCATTTCCTAAGAGAAAAATTTGTAGACAAAGAAGTAAAGTTGGACTATGCGAGCACTAAAGAATAGCTACCAAACATTTTCACAAAGCCTTTATCAAAAGATACTTTTGAGTATCTCAGGGAGAAGCCAAGAGTAATTCCCTTTCCTGAGTCTGATTAGAATTTGTAGAAAGAACATTAGTCCTAGGTGACTTATAAATGGTTAACTAAACTACTTCTGGAGTAGTACCTGTGCTTAAATATTTTTGGCACCCTTTGCCATTGATGTCAAAGGGGGAGTATATAGTAAGGGGGGGCATATACTCTGGGGAAGTATATAGTCATGAAAATAAAAACACAGTCAGAGGAGATACAACAGTGAAGATGAAACTTTGATGAGGATATTAAGAAGACTGTAAAAAGAAAGAGGTTACTTTGGGTTGATGGTGTTTTTCATATCATATGTTGCCATCAATGTCAAAGGGGGAGATTGTTGGAGATTTGTTTCTATTCAGATAGTTGACTGTATGTTTGTCATTGATGACAACATATAATATACAGTAGCGTCGAGTGTGTATTTATCAGTATAGACATATTAAGCCTTGTGTGTTCATTTCTATGTTGTAGACATGTTCTAGATGCTATGTGCATACACACAGACTTAGTTATGTAGTTTCAGTTAAGTCATCCTAATCTATTTTGGAAGTTACATTTTCTGGAGATTATTTGTTAAGAGCCGATGTATTTACATTGTTTGTTGAGTTGCACCCATCTATAGGATATGTGTGTTTGTAGTCATGTTCATTTATGACTTAATGGTGATTATCCAAAGGCGCTAAATGTGTTTTAACAAAAGTGTGATGTTTTAGTTAATTTGGTGGAGCCGACTTTGTGAAGCGTTGCCTCTACTCATTTTGAGTTGTGTGGTCCTAACTTTGATTGCATGCTTAGTTAAGATGACAAGGAAGTTGTTGAAGTGTTTCCTAAAGCCGCCGTGACCTTACCCTTTGATGAAGATAGATATAGCAGTTCAATTGTGATCATTATGTGTGAAAAATGAAGTAAAAAGAAAAGACAGAGCAAAATAGAAAGTTAGACAGTAAAGCCACAGTTGAAGATATATTTGAAGAAGAGAAATAAGATTACAATTCACTGGAACTGATCAAGACAAAACATCTACTCAAATAGTTCATTTCATATATAGTGTATATCTACCTTACAGAAGGTTGCAACCTTCACCATTTGAGTAGTGAGCTCTTGGACAGTGTATCCTCACCCCTAAGAGGGTTATTTGCAAAAGACTCCTAACAGGGTCCAACCTTTGACTAGGTCTTTGTACTTATTGCATTGTAAAGATCAAATCCTAATAGGGTTGCAAGATATTCTAACAAGGATCATTATAAATTAGTACAATTATTTATGGGTGCTAATTACCACCGGGGTTTTTACCTTTTTTGGTTTTCCCCGTTACCAAAAGTGTGTTGTTCAATTCAGTGTTATCTTGTTGATTTTATGTTTAAAGTTATTCTGTACTTAATTGAAAAAGAATTGAATCTTGTAGATAACTAATTCACCCCCCTTTAGTTATCCCTTGGGACTATTCATAATATACACTTGTCACCATTTTAATTTGGGGCAGTTCATTAACTTGTATTTTTCCATAAGTATCCTCGCTTAAGCTATGCTGTGCAATCATTTCAATTTAATTACTGAGAAGCATACATAATTCTCTGCTAAAATATTTTATTTTCAAACACCCAACTCACATTTATAGCTCTAGTTTTTCAAATTATCCTATGCTATTGTCCCCAGAAAACCAGACCAAGAACTCACCAGCTTTATCTAGCCTTAAGAATAGGAAGAATACAGGGCGGAACACATGGTAAGGAATATTGAGGATACAAAGGGTAAAATTTTTAAAAAACCATTGGAAGTTGTAGAGAAAATTGCAGTGATTTGAGTTTTTAGGCTACAAGGTTTCTTAGTGAAAATGGGTGGGCAACTAATACACCATGAGCTAGTGGATCACTCATCCCTATTGCAAGATCAAACAAGCGTCCAATTCTTTAACCGCGTGGGCTGGCTTACATATTTCGTCAGGCTATGTGGTCATGATGAGGTTGTGACTCTACAAATTCTTGTGCACTTATAGAAATGAGGTTGTCTATGTAAAAAGGTTAAGGGTGGAGGCTTCAGAAGCACAAATTGTAGAAGTTTCAGGACTTCTTCCTACGGGTGAAGCTTTTCAACATGAACATGATGCATGAGCGACCAGGGTGGATTTTTACTTGCCCAAAGATGCAGGATTGGAGACTAGTAATGTAATGCCCCACCAAGGAACCCAGGAGAACTTAACCCAAACACGACACTAAGATCATGGAATATTTTTTTTTTTAAATGTTTACAAACAATATTAATAACAATGCGGAAGCAACACAATGAAGTACATGACATACATGAAATACAACCCATACATGATTAACATTCCTCGAGCGTTCCTTGACGTAGAATTACTTAAACAAACTAATCTACGAATACAAATATAAGAACTGACATAGGGTTACATGATCTGAAACCAATTACATACATCTCATTATAAAGATTACATATACAACTGATACCATAAGGTACACTACCTAATCAACATCCACTGCACAAATCGCAGGGTATGTAATAATACATAATAAACAATACAATGCATCCTCCAAGGATGATAACCAATATAAACATATGGTATAAATACACAAATCAGATAACTAAGCAAGTCTCCAAAAGGCTATGAAGATGAAATTGCAACAAGGAACATCCAGGCATGAAGAAGAATCCGTCAGAATCTCAATGGTAATAAGAATCACTACCACCCGACCACGTGGAACCAAAGGTCCACTCCCACTATGCTAAGGAGATAGTAACAGGCCCATCACACAAGGTATACAACAATAATACAACCAAGGTACACATGACCTCAAACTTCAATGCAAAGGAAGATCCTAGAAGCACTCTAATCCAACACAAGGAATACTAAATAACACCAGAAGTAACTAACACACGTAGGATAACCTAAGTTGTATATAGGGAAGTGTCATCACAAAAGTCCAACCTTGAAGGTGACCCTAGTAGTACCTCTTGACCCTGGCCTCCAAGTGACACTATGTGGCTCGGTGATCCTTTCGTGAAGACAAGGATCCCATCTTCCATTCTATCATGCGACAACATTCAAGACATGGGTAAAGACTCATACATCTTATTAATTCATTTTAAACCCCTTTAATGTATCATATTTTCACTTATTAAGTAACTTGCCAATGGGTTTACCTAGTAACCGCTTAGGGTCCTGAACCCCCATTGCAAGCCACTT
>MU227690.1:3495762-3528245 GCA_018584345.1 Thuja plicata | reverse complement strand
TCTGAGCTCGGTAGACTCGGTTAACTGCCTTGCTGAACATTCTGAGCTCGGTAGACTCTATCTAATGACTGATATGACATTTGTGTAACATCAAGGACAATACACAATTAAACAATTGTTTCCAACATCTGTCCCATACCATACCAAGCACATCAAATAGTAATGAAAACATATAATGATCCATGTGCATATAAATCTAAGGTTAGTATTGTCAGAAAACCATAATCGAAATGAAATCCTAACATATACATAAGCATCATAAAATAACCATAAATCACATATACACCAATGATATAAAATACTAACAATGGATCGATAACATACTGAAATGTAACACATAATATCATCTAAACCATCTGATAAAATCAACACATACATCCAAAATGTCTAAAAGAGTTTGGCATCCACAAACTGAAAAGCAACCTAGGAGGTGGGTATTACAAGTAAACATGGGATGAAGAGAACATATCTTCCACAAGACTACCCTCGACTGGCTATCCATGTTATAAGGTACATTACTTGTGAAGGGAAATTTTCATACTTGCATACTGCACATTTCAAATTGTTGAGTCATTTGCATCATGACCGCCTTGTGAATGTGCCCAATTTTTTGTATTATTTGTTAAATTTGAGTTTAGAAGAGGTTAGGAGGGGGAAATTAAATTTAGCTAGTTGGCATGGTTTGGTAAAACTCTTGGTAGAAATATCTTTACAGGATAACTCTCCTATGACTTGGGATGAGTTTATCACTGCACCTCATGTACAGTTATGAGGAGAAGAGCCACAACCTACACTTCAATAAAGACAGGAAAATTCCCGTGATGAGGATGAGACTATTATTCCAAAAATATTGCATAAAATTCCCTCTTCTTTGGGGGCTAAAATAGAGCAAATAACTTATGGTAATCCAAACCCTAGCCCAATGGGTGGTGAAATCAAGGGTTCTACCGATTTGCAGACTCCATAAGAAAAATAGAGTGCCCGAAAAAAATAGAAGGGCAAGGAAAAGATAGATGCAAAAACAAGGGAAGAAACTCATGTTTTACTTGAAAACCTTGTTTCTCCTGCAACCATACCTCTAAAGAGACAACGGACATCATAAAATCACCTTGCAATGTCTATGGAGACTCCTCCATGATGAAGTGTTCGTTTGAGTGCACAATAGACAAACAAAATGGACTCGCCTGCAATGAATGGTTCATCTCCTAAAGATCCAATTGAGGATTCTTAGAAGGAACAACCACAAGAAGGGACCCCATGTATAGAGTGTCTAGACATAATGAAAATAGATCCTATAGCCAAGGAAATAGACACAAAGGAAGTGAGTACAAAAACAACATGCATGGAAAAAAAATACACAGAAGTAGTAAATATGCCTTCTTTTTAGCAAGAATATGATCAAGGGAATGGTACCCTAGTTCCAACCCTTGATGAATTAACCATTGATGAACTAGAAATAGTCATAGTAGTAGCAGAGCAGGTCACTCCAATTAAAAAGAACCAAGTAAAACTTCACTCCATACCCATTGACTATTTTACACAAATGCAATATGAAAAGTCAACGTGGGAATTGGAAAAGGATAGGTTAAAAAGGGAAATAGGAAGAAAATAACAAGAGGTACAACTATTACAAGGCAAGTTAGATTTAGTTATAGACCTAATTCCGTAACTAATAAAATGTAGACCACCTCCTAGGGTCTATGCACTATGTTTAAAGGAACAATATCTAATGTTTAAATTAATGAGGATTCTTAGGGATCTGCAAACTAGCATAGACTCACCATAGGAGTTTGTGGCCGCATATGACCAGTCACCGGATTGTATTTAGAATTTTTTATGTGAACTCTAATTGCACAATTATGTTTTTCCCTTTGATACTAATTGGAATCCTTTTTTATTTGTTGGATATATTCACCTATCTGCTTTACTCTCTTGGTCGATTAATGAGATAAACTATGGGGAACAATTAATGAAATATAGAGGAATTGAAATAACTGTTACACTGTCCTTACGACTAGAAAGTGGTAGTGCCCATAGGTTATACTATGATTGGATGGAGATAGTGTATGGAATGGAGGTCTCTACCCATAGAAAGAGGATTTTGGGTAACAGGGAAGAATTATTTGCAGCATTTGAGCGACTCTCCTTATCGGGTAGAAACAGAGCTATAGAGGGACTAAGATAGAGGTGTGAAAGATTAGCATTGGTACTAAAAAAGGATGAACCTCACATCCTTATCAGCCTAAGAGCTGCAATGCAGAGAGTCCAATGGTACATAAGCCTGGGAAGGAAACCTCGACCTGAGAGGTGGCTTCCACTTTACTTTTAGCCTCCTCTTCTCATGTGGCCACTATACAACTGTGTTGATAATGAAGTAGATGAGAAATTGGAGACGAGTCTCCAAATTAAAATGGAGTGCACCAATGGATATTACTGGCATGTAGGAACCTCCATAAGTGGTGAGACTCAAGAAGGAGATCTCTGAGTACTTGCAAAGATATGAAACATTTTAGTGCCTGAGGACATGCATTAATCTTTATAGGGGGAAGAAATGATATGGCATATTAATTCCATACATTAGAAGCCCTAGGATAGCTTTTACTAAGATCTTTTCCCTGTTTTCATCATACTTTTCCAAATAATTTTTACTCATATTTTCTATTATGTGGCATGATGCCACCAAACCTATGTTTTGGTTAAAGACACTTAAATATGATATGCTTGGATGAAAATGCTATATTACTTATCTCAGAGTTATGGTTATATCTCTTTGAAATGAATTAGCTGTTTGAACACGAATGATGTATGCATATTTTGGTGTTTGTTATCATAAATGTCTCTATCCTAACATCTGGAGTGCAGTGCATTGATTTAGAAACCATCGCCTTGACTAGGTAAAACACACCCATGCGCTGGACACTCGACTCAGTCTTACAGCAGGTGCACACAAAGAAACCTCAAGTGCAACACCAAGTGGTGGATTCAGGATGATCAAGGTGGCAATGGTCGATCAAAGACCAAGAAAATATAATGAATTCTCTAAATAAATCTAGGAGAGAGTGGGAAGTTATATTTTTTGTTAAAAACAATTCTTTCCTCTTTCCTAGATCTATTATATCTCCAGTTTTATAGTTTCCTTTCATGTTTAATATGATTGTAATAAAAGATTTGCCTATGTCTATAGCATGACTAGATAGAAGTTAGATATTTTTCCTTGTTTAAATAAAGCCCTGCTCCTGTGTGAGAAAGGGAGCATTATCAGTTATATTTTACATTCTGTTGGTTTACAGTTGAATCTTGTAATCAATTTTTTATCAATACTAAATGAAGTGTTAATATTTAGTTCAGTGTAATTGAGTTTGGATGCTCACTCAAGGGGGCCCACTTGGCTGAGGAATCCATGTTAGATAGATAGGATCATTTGCATATAGTTTAAGTTTCCTGCATCTTGGTATAATAATTCTGGTGTTAACACAGTTCCTACAGCCAAAGCCTTTGTACTGTTGAAGCATTATAATTGTGTTTTCAAGTCTTTATGTTTCCAAGTTGTAGTGTTCCTTCCTTTCCAACATTATTTATAGCTATATAATAGTTTCCTTTCAAATAAATTTGTTTCCTGCAACATTTGAATAGTTTTCTTTCAAATCAATTTGTTTCCTGCAGCCATAGCGTGGTCTGAGTAAGAATCCTTGGTGCATATACTTTTCTGGCCCGTTTCGAGTAATATGTCCCTGGGTTGATAAATTAAATGAGTTTCTATAAAGGAGGATAGCTTATCAATATGATGTCCAATCACTGGGTCATGGTAATTGTCTAAGTTTTTGATACCTTAATAGATCCGGTCATCACTGATAACATATGTTTCTATGGAGGGAGATCAAACTGGTTATTACTGTTATTGATGACTGAAATAAGTATACAAATACTCTAAAGTTGATTCAAAATACACGAAGATGGTGATGTGTATAGGGATATGTCATGATCTTATGCCTAAGGTTGCATGGCTTAATATTTTCTATTGGATGAGTCATATATTTTTTAGTTAAGACTAGTTATGGTATGGTGACAGTGATCTTTGACAGAGTTAGTCTCTCCATTTTGAGTATAACTTACATGCGATTTGGATTCAGGTTATGTGAGCATAAGGGATGAAAAATACATGTTAAGGAAGGTTGTTTATGTTTTTTGGGTCGTAGGACTCTTGGTGATGTCAGTTGTGGCGTGTGTTCTAGAGGAGACCTATTTGGGGTTGACTTTAGATATGAAGCATGTATTATGGATTACAAGTGGGGATTACGGATCTTGGATTATATTTGATGAATTGTAATTGATTTTTACTTGTTATAGATACCATGTGTATCTTAGCAAGGGGTTAGGTAATTATTTATACATTGGGGAAACCTAATTGGCCGACCTAATTGATTATTGTAATATGGTATATAGGAGAGAGATTTTCTTGTTGGAAATTATGATTGTGGAAGAGACAATGGAGTGTGGAAGCTACGAGCTTGTATGTGTGAAGTCTGTTGGGTGTAGAGAAGAGGTTGTAATTATGTTGCTTCATTGGAAATGACCAAAAAAAGGTAGTTTCTATTAGAAAATTCACTAGATTGCATATCTCTTATATATTTATATTTCAGACTGTAAGTCCTAAGGGTGTATTTAACCTTCTTTAGGCAGTGTGCTTGGGAAATGATCCCACTATTACTCTTGAATCCTAATAGGGTCTATCCTTTAACATGGACTGTTTACTGTAATGCATCAATAAGATCCTAACAGAGCTAAATATTTTAACAAGGATACAATATATCAATACATTATTTATGGGTGCTAATTCCCACCAGGGTTTTACCTTTAACAAGGTTTCCTCGACAAAAAAAGATTGTGTTATTATGTGGCATTTACTGTGTTATCATTTGGACTAGAATTTTTGTTTATAAAGTTTAATGTTTAATAATTTTTCTTACAACTGATTCACCCCCCTCTCAATTGTGTTGGTGGAATATTATTCCTAATAGTATTTTCCAAAAGGATGCAAAGCCGCTACTTGGCTCCAAGTATATAATCAATAAAAATAAACTAGAAAACATTTTTCACTTCACATGTTCTACTATTGAATTAGTTTTACAATGGGAATCATAATTAGATCCCACTAATGATGAACAAATAACATTATCTAGGATCCTATTTTATTGGCTAAACACAAGATTTCAAGTGATATGGGGAATAGTATTTATATAAAACCAAAATTTTCCCCCCAATTATACTTCCAAAAAGTAAACAATCAACCCAAAGAATATTCTCATTAGTAGTATTTCTTTAGGAGTAGTTTTCTCTCTTTTTATTGCATGTTTCTAAATATTTTATAATTTATGACTTCCGAAGAATCAAGGATAATTTGAGGTTGAAGTTGGAATTTTAGGTGCATGATTGGAAGCCTATTTTTCTCCCTTCTTATAAAAGAGAATTCACAATCATGTTACTAGGCTTTCGATCTCAAAGTTATATGTTTCTAATTCTATATCTTTCAATTTTTTGTAGTATAGAAGACAATCTTTCATTATGAATATCTTGATAAGGGAAATCCTATCATATATATCTTGTAGCAAATTTCAAAACTTATCAATAAAAATGGAGAAATTGTTTTAGATCTAAATCGTACTAGATCATTAATCACATGTGATATTTGGTAATTTTCAGATAGATACTCTAAATTGGACTCATTAGTTCGCACATCTTGTAGTCAGTTTATGGTCTTTGAAGTTGTGAATAAATCCCTTAATTTCATTTGTTGGCAATGGTCCTTGTATTTGTATTACATGGTGAACTATTTATATGGTTACCTATCTCTCGAATGGTCACTTTTAATTAACACTTAGATTATAGACATTTAACTCACTATTATACTCACTTTAACTCACTTTTCTACTAAATAAGAGGGATGTGGAATAATAATAATTATTTATAGGATAAAAAATTTGAAACAAAGGTGGGTGGTTGAGACTAGGGTGATGGAGATTGCAAAGTAGTGGACTTAAAAAACACTTTTTTCCTATGTCTTTTCAATTGATGGGTAAGCTTCAAGTTTTCAAAATTTATAATTTGTTTATAATTTTGAATTCTTGGTGTTCAGGGTTGAAACTTGAAGGTTTTCTATTTACAACCATGTCTATCATGAGAAAGAAACCTAAATTTAGGAAATCCATAATAGCCAAAAAAATAGACTATGTAGGTTTTTTTAAAACCTCATGTTTCAATGATGTCTTCCATGATATTTATGATCCTACTATTGGAATTGGTTGCTCATGATGTTGGCATTCATGTTTTTCCAGTGATGTCAACATATGTTTCTATGGAGGCAGAACATACCGGTTATTACTATTGCTTGATGACTGACAGGAGTGTACATGTACTATACAATTGATTTAGAATGAGCAAAGATGGTGATGTGTATAGAGATATGTTGTGATATTATTCCTAAGGTCGCATGGCTTAATATTATTTACTAGATGAGTTACATATGTTTTAGTGAAGACTGGGTACTGATCGGTGATAGTGATCTTTGACAGAATTAGTCTCTGTGTTTTGAGTATAACTTATAGGTGACATGGATTCAGGTTATGTGAGCTTAAGGGATGACACAAGACATGTTAAGGATTTTTTTTTTATGATTATTGGGTTTCAGGACTCTTGGTGACATCATATGTGGCATGTGTTCTAGAGGAGACCTATTTGGGGCTGAATTCAGAGATGTAGCATGTATTATGGATAGCGAGTGTGGATTATAGATCTTGGATTATATTTGATGAATTGTAATTGATGTTTTCTTGTTATAGGTACTATGTGTATCTTAACAAGGGGTTAAATAATTATTTGTATATTAGGAAGGCCTAATTGGATGACCTAATTAATTATTGTAATAGGGTATATAAGAGAGATTTTCTTTTTGGAAAGTTTGATTGTGGAAGAGACAACAAAGTGTGGAAGCTACGAGCTTGTTTGTGTGAAGTCTACTCGATGTAGAGCATAGTTTGTTATTATGTTACTTCATTGTAAATGACAAAACAAAGACAGTTGCTATTAGATAGTTGACTACATTGTATATTTCCTATATATACTTGTTTTTAGATTGTAAGTCCTGAGGGTGTATTTAACCTTCTTTAGGTAGTGTGCCTAGGCAGTGCACCCACTGTTACTCTTGACTCCTAACAGGGTCTGTCCTTTTACAGGGAATATGTACTATAATGCATCACTAAGCTCCTAACATGGCTAAATATTTTAACAGGGATACTATACTCTCATGAAATTATTTTTCGGTGCTAATTCCCATCAGGTTTTTACCTTTAACAGGGTTTCCTCAACAACAAAGGATTGTGTTATTGTGTTGGCATTTAATGTGTTATCATTTGGATTAAATTTTTGTTTATAAATTTTAATGTTTAATAATCTATCTCACAACTGATCCCCCCTCTCAATTGTGTTGGTGGACCGTTATTCCTAACACCTACAATATATGGTAGTTTTACATGAGAACTTAGATATATTTCTACAAATAAGGTCATGGAATTTTCTAAACCAAATCCAAAAATTAATATTAATGTTAAATTAGTGCCACCATGGCAGATTGGTTTAGGTCACATGTTTTTGCATGTAGTTTTCTCTTACCAAAAATTCATAATGGTTTTTTCCCATAATAATGATGAAAATAAAAAGTTAATCATTAAAAAGATGGTGATGAAGTATTGTTATACATTAATGTAGAAGAACTTGGAAGTTTTTTAGGGTTCCTAGTAGAAGGATTTGGAGAAATCTACATTGACCTTGAAAAACTAGCAAGTGACTATGAATAAAGCAGTCGAGAAGAACAAAATTAATTTATCCACTTCATATTAGTGGATGATACTATATGGATAGACAATCATAATACTTCTTATAACATTGGTTCATTGAGAGATTGGGAAAGGCACTATTTCCATTCTAGCATTTTTCCTTGGAATGGACAGTAATGTGGAAGTGGGCACAAGCCTCCTTGAAATGGTATATAGACTACATTATACTAATCCACCTATTAAATATAGATTTATTGAGTATATTGAAAAATCCATGCTAAATAAATTTGAAATGATTAAAGGGGGTTCCACTATGGTATTTAGATTCACAACCTACTTGCTCCTTTTATTTCAGCAAAAATCTAGACAGTAGTTTATTGAAATGAACAAAAAACTTGAGATTCAATTATCTAGGTATGATCCAATGACAAAGACTAAATTTAAAATTCTAGTAAATGTGTGGAACCTGTGAGGACTGTTAAAATTTGTTCCAATATGAGGTTTGGTTTCTGATGTTAGATCCATTAAGTGTTAAAATTTCAAAAAAAGTGGTTAAGTGTCAAATAATTTGTCACCTTTGGTCACTCCTTATGTTTCATTGTTGACCTATTGGTCCGATTAAATATTTTAAGTAAGGTTTCTTTTATGAGTTTACATCTATGTTGTGACCAACCCCTTATTTTCCCTTAGAAACCTTTTACGAGTTGGTCATCGTTAGGGCCTTGTTATTCCTTTTTTTTTAACTCATGATATCCTGATCCTTCATTATAAATTAGAATTTCACATGTGGTCATTGTTGGCAAAATGGTCAGCACTCCCCTTGAGATTTGTGACAAGGGACTAATCGCCTCCTATAGTTTCTATAAGTATATATTATTGTATCAGGCATTGATAGGTCGATCTTTTGGTGCAAAAACAATCACACTTGTAACAAGTGGTATCAAAGCTTGGTCACAGGTTCAAATCCTCTTGGGTAACACTGAGGGGAAGATTATTGGAAAAATAGTTAGTGCTCACCTCAGGATTCATGACAAGGGACTAATCAACTCATGTGGTTTCTATAAGTATAGTGGTTGTATCAGGTATTGATAGGTCGATCTTTTGGTGCAATGACAATCACACTTGTAAGAGTCATTTGCGTACCCCATAGGTCACCCCACCTCCTCAAATAATTTAATGGGCCTGCATCTCCATAAGTGTAATAATTCTTTTATCCTTTTCACTTTGTAGCTACCTCACTGTGTGATTAATTAGTTTGACCTTAACATTGAATTCTGATACTGAACTAGAAATGGGATCAAAATCTATAATCAAAGTATTAAGCTCTAGTTGAGCATCATCTCTCTTTTTCTCTAGGTCTTTTGTAAAATTTGTAAACTTAGAAATTTTTAAAAGTATCTGTCCTATCTCATGTAGGATTTGTTTCACCTTATACACTTGAACTATAAGTGCCTATGTATCTACTTAAATAATATTTCTCAACTTATCATCTTGTATCTTCACATATTCTTACATGGCCAACTTCATAGGTGCATTCTCCATGTCAGTTACTTGATCATAAACAACCTTGACCAATATACATAGTTGATCAATAGGATTATCTTGTTTGTCATATCCCACATTAGGTACTAAATTCCTAATTATGTTTCTAGATCCTTTTAGTATTCTTACCTTTTTTTTATTTCCCTTCCATTTGTCCCTTTCTTCTTTCTCCTTAAGATTATTAGACATTTTCAATAGTTCCTTAGGACTCATCTGAGTAATATCAATACTTGTTTTCATTTCTTAATCTTCTTCCTCTGAACTAGTTGAATTATTTATTTTTCTCTTCTTCACTAAGCTACCTTCACCGATTATCTTTATCTTCCTCTTTAGTGAAAGTATATCTTCATTAGCCTTCAATCCTTCATCCTTTTGTTTTGTCACTTCCTCAATAATCTACACTTTCGGTGCTTCAACATCAGTTTGAATATCAATATCATGTATCTATTCTAGGATATCAAAGATAACATTATCTATGACATCATTACTCTCCTCAATTGTTGTCTCTTGCACTTTTCCTTTCTCTTCTACCAATTTTTCTTTAGTTGCACTCTTTGACTTTACTAACTTTATCCATAAATCCACTATCTCATATCTTACTCATTGTATTTTTCCAATGAGAATTCTTGTAACTCTGTTTGTTGTCTTCAATTCTCCTCACCTTGTTTCAATAATTAACTTTACCTCTTCTATAGTTAATTCAGGTTGCAAAAGTGCAAGTTCTTATTCCATCATCACTCTATCAATTTTCAAAGCTTATCTCCATCTTTTGTAATCTTACTTATACAGTTCCTTTGGTGTAGCCTTGAATAGTTTGACACTTGGTGCTTTGAAAAAAGTATGTAGACTTTCTACAACTGCATCTTCTATCTTTCTTTTCGCTTCATTTTCAAATTTATCAAACTGAGTCCACACTTTTTTCATTCTTGGACATATTCCTTAATATCGTTAACAATATTTTCAAGAATAACACTATTGTCAACTTTGTTAGTTCCCTCAGTAGGCTTTCCTATTATAGTAAAATTATTCTCACTAGCTCTTAATTCCTTTTGTTCCTTCTCAAATTCAGTTTTAACTTTCTCTTCTTCAGCCTTTTCCTTACCTGATTTCTTACACTTTGACTCTTTATAGCCTAGTGCCATTTCTTTCTTTCTTTTGTAAGTTTTCCGAATAGTCTCAGGTGTCTCCTTTTATTTCTTAGTAAAAATAGGAGTAGTAGAGGTAGATTTAGTTTGTTTCAGTATTGAACTCCTATTTACTCTTTGAGATTTAATCTCTTCAACTTAAACTTCAGTATCCTTCACATCTACAACAACAGATGTGTCTACCTCCTTACTCTCCATTTTATTTCTAAGTTTAGTCATCAGCTCATGTGTTATGCCACTCATTTTGGCTAGATTTTCAACTTGTTTCCTAATATTTCTTTGGATTACTAGTGCTCTTAGTTGACTATGAATTTTCAATGATGACTCTTCATAAGTTCCAAACCCAGGTGTTGAAGTATCAATTGGTTTTGACAATAGAACATCAACATGAATAGTGACTAAATCACCATCAACTTCATAACCCATAGCTGGTATCCAACATGTCCTGGGTTTCACTGCTTGCAACATATATGTATCTGTATCTACTAGAAAATATATATCATCTTTGTACTTCTCAACAGTACCAGTTGGGATTCTTTCCCTTAAGTGCATTTTCCCTTGAAAATAATTTTAAAGTAAACCCACATAACCTTATTAAAATGATTTCTTAAAGTCCTTATACCCTTCTTAATATCCATTACTACCATTCTATCCTCTGAACAAGTAATAAGAGTTATTCTAGGAAAATGATTCTGTAAGTAAAAGAACATACATACTAGGAGTGATACATATTTGAATAATAGCTTATTATCTTTCTTGAGCTTCTCCATGTTCACATAGAATTGACTACTCAACATCTCACAAATATCATATTTGCATCTTCCTTCACCATTCTATATGTAGCATGAATAGCTCCACCAGGTACATTGTTCAACCGACTAGATTGATATACTCTGTAACCTATCACCATTAAAGTGAACGTCACTTCCTTGTCAATTATATCCTTGAGAGTCATGGATTGATGATCTTTTTTGGATTTGGTCAATCGATTAATCAAATTTGTAGCAATAGTTTGTAGAGTTTGCGCTTCACCAGTTGCACAAAATCCTGTAACTCTGTTGATTAAATCCTTTGTAATCTTGGTTAGCTTTTCTAGCCAAAAGAATTGATGATGGACTCTGTTCAATACATATCTTATCCATTCTAGATGAAAAATCATCAGGTATCTCAGCTGCATAAGTGAAACCTTTGTTCATCAGATGCATATGTTCCTCCTTTAATCTATGGTCATTACACAGTTTAATAATTACATTGTAGATATTGTCAAATCCAAGTTCTTCCATCTTGCACTGGATAAAAGAACACATATATTTAGTCAATAGTACACCATAGGGTATCAAAGATAGGGCACCCATTGGATCATTGTCATTTTCTTTCATCAGGTGTAACTTGAATACGGATCTTATCTCATCCATGATGTTGACCAAAAGTGGAGTATCCATAATGACAACAATAAGCAGCAATAAAGATTCATGTAAAGATCTTTTCAACAATGATTAGATTTCTTTGACAATTGATTGAATTTCCTACTCAAAATCTCAATCCACAAATAAAAATAACTCTTTCTATGGAAATTAATAAAACTCTCTTCAGTAAATCTCGATAGCATGTAAAGTGGTAAATGAGTTTACTTTATCATCTTTATAACATTTGAGAATGAAGTTGTTAGACACAATATTCAAAAGATGCTTTCCACTGATCACAACAGTTAAAACATAACACTCGGTATATGCATGCACAAAAATATTGTATCTCCACTAACCATCATTAACTAAAAAATAGACATCTCAAAACACATATGAATCTTACAACTCATGAATTCATGGGATACGTAACTAATTGGACTATACGTGCTCCCCATACGTAAAGTAATGTTCTTAGTTCACCAATGGATTCTCCACATTTCCTAAACTTTTGGAGCTCTTAGTTACCTCTGACGCATTGAATTCTCCTTTGCTCACCCATGTCTTCATCAACATTAACAATTTCCTTTCCTTTAGCATGTTCATCACTATTCACCAGTTGAACTCTAGTATACTTTCTTGCTCTATATGACCTAGCAAGATGGCCAATTGTGTTACAGATATAACAAATCATACCAGTTGGATTCCAATGTTCAAAATTTCCTCTCTTTGACCTTAGCTCACAATTCACAGCCACATGTCCATAGTTGTGACAATTAGAACAAGTAACATCTGACCAGTTACTTTGATTGATAGGTATTTGACTATTGTAATCATATAATTAGTGGTTGTTTACTCTCGCCCTACACTCATTATCTCTATGTCCAAACTTGTTTCAATAATAAAAAAATTCATAAAATCAAATAGATCTAGCATTGTAGTTATCAGTTCTACCATAGGAATTTCTTAATCTAGCTATAGATCCTTTAGGTCTAACATTTGGACCAATAGGTTTAAACCAACATACATTATGTTGGTGTTTTAAAACTTTTATGCTTTACAAAGCTACTAATATACCTTAGATTGATTTTAAGAGTGATTAGCTCCAAATATAGAAGATCTTAAGGTAACTGGACCAACTATAGGGACAAGAATTCCCTCTGCACTTTTGGATCTACAAAACCAAGGCAAGTACACCTAATCCAGATAGATATTACACTCTTCACAACTCTTTACAACTCTAGAGTTAACAATAGATAATGGTAATAAAGTATTAAATGGTATCCACTCATTCATTGATTCTTCAATACCATGCAGGACAACAACTAACAACCACAAAATACAAAAGGAAACTAATATGGTTTTGATGTTTTAAAAGGGATAGAATATAGCCAAATCCAACTAGACATATATCAGTGTAGAATATACTAGTTCATGATCAGTGATTTATCCATTGGGAAACATAGTCTACTACAAATGCAGAACACAAGGAACTAACTACTGTCAAAGATTCAAATCCATAAATAAAGATAACCCAGACTAAACATTTCTTATAGGATCCTTATGTAGACAAACCAAAAGAACCTATCTCATATCCAAAGCATTATTTGATTTGATCTTAGATCAAAACTAAGGACTAATGACATAGACACAGAAAAACTCCATGCAATGAATCAAAAAATTCACAATTCAAGAGGTAAGCACCAAGGAGAGACTTGAATCTAAAATATTGTATTAAGTATAAGGAATCATGTTCCTATTTAAATTTGTTTCAAAACATACACCTATTCAATAAATACAAAAGACAAGACACTTCTATTCTATCTAGATACAGTCTAAATAATCTTCTATACTCCCACTGGAATAAGTATGCAACTTAATACTTTCCTATACATCCCAAACCTTTCAGCCCCTTTAAATAATCTTAGAAATCCCTTTATAGAAACAAAGATTGCAACAACCTTCAGATCATTTAGGGTTAGGGATAAAACAACTTAAAATATTACATGACAAGAAGAAATAACTCCTTTCAACAACCAAGCAGGTCTGTCATCAACAAGTAATAACTTTCTTTTCATTTATCCTGTTCAATCTGATCTGCAACCACCATCTATCTTGGAAAATTGAAAAACAATCCTTTAGGGTTAATAAAAGTCTTACAAATCTGATCAGAAACACTAAGATAAAATTTATCATCATAAATTTAGTCTGAGATATTCGATGCAATCAGATCTCATCCTAGCAGCATCCCACAACAGTATAAACATGACCATAAAATTAGATTTTATCTCCTACAGTAAAGACACAATCCACCACTTTAAAACCCTGAAGAAAATAATTTAAAATTCAAAAATTTTCTTCAAAGGCTATAGGTGGCATGAAATACCCTAACAAAAGCCAAGATTGAACCCTTTATCAACTTTAAAATGTAGTCATAGATTAACCTTTAAAATATCTTGGAGCCAATATCTGAGATGGAAATTTGTCACCAAGTCGCGATTCCTCTATGAATATCCTTTGATTACCTTTTGTTTAAGGCTTAGCGCCCACCGCATGATCAAACCATATTGGTTTTACCTTTACCCTTTCTTTTAGCACTGACCAAGATCCAATATGCGACCTGGCAGACATTCGCAATTCCTCAAACAATAACTTCACCACATCTTGTGATTAAGGGAAAATGACAACTGTCTGATCAAACTCAACCTAATATGCCCTTAACCTAGCCTTAGTTCTGGCCAGTTTCCATGTGTTGCATTGTCATGAATCCGCGATGGATAAAAACTGTGCATCTCTTGATTAAGGCTTTACACCCACCGCCCGATGAATATTGATCTAATGGTCTAGCTTTATATTACTCTTATCTTAGCTCGTGCCCACACTTTCCATGTTTTAGTCTCTCGTGATGTCACAAAATTTAAAAAACTTACATTTTTGGATAGCAGAAAAATGCCATCCACATGATTGGATCTAATCTAATGATCCATGAACGTGCTTATATATTTGATCCCAGAGGGACACTTATCAACATGACGCAATCCCTTGAACAATAATCCTCATGCAGCTTCCGATCATGGTATAATGAGAGCTGTAGACCAAATATGAACTGCATGAATCTTATCTTCCTTTATCTTGACAACCATCCTCCATGTGTCGCCCTTTGATTTGTTGGGACCTCTACCATCTCACCATCCTACCTAGCCCCGCCACCTGTTAGTCTGTCACATGTCAACTAGTCATAAAGCCTTGATCTGACTAGATTTTTTTGTGACTAGGATCATGGTATAGCGCCATTTCAACACATGTCACTCTTCACCCTATCACTTGGGAACGGGTCCACAAAATAGCCTTCCTATTTTCTAGCTGGCCTCCACATCACCACTTCATCCATGAACCACTAGCCAAAATGTCACATGCCTTTTGACACTTAACCATCTCGATCTTGGACATTAAAATAAAAAATTCTTCCTTAGAACAACCAATGTGGGATAACAGACTTAAGACACCTCTGATCACAGATTGACACTTGCCACCTAGGTGCAAAGCCTTGATGAGTATCTTCCTTTCATCTATCCTTTAAGGCTTTACGCCCACTACACAATCAACTTAGATCTATCAATCATTAACCCTTCTGTGAGCCCAACCACTTTTTGTGTGGCACTCAGTCACTTTTTTGTGAAGGATTAACTGTTGTGTAGATATTAATTGTGGGATAACATGAACCACTATATTAAAACAAATCTGATGGTGTATGATCTTTGTTTATGGATATTGAAGGATAGACACTTGGCATAATGATGTGATGCCTCGATGATTAAACTGAGCACATCTTGTCTTTTAGGGATAGTGACAACCGTTGGATTTAGATTAACTTGCTCGACAAATGCAAAGTATAAAGTATGTTGGGGTATTAAACTTAGGAAAATTTAATACATCCCTCTACGACTTAGGAAATATTAAAGTGATGGCCCCACTGGATGACCTAAAAGACATGGTTTTAAGTGATTTAAGTGGTTCAAAAAGCTAACGATGTTTTATAACATTCCTGAGGGCTAGGGTTTTTGTTAAAAAGGAAACAAAACCTTAAGGACCAGAGACCTAAATCATAAAGAACCATGCTTAAAAAATTTAAAAAATCCTTGGAACCATAAAATTTTGACAACACTAACAGTGGCTCTGACTAGGGATGTATATCTTGTGCAGGCATAGCAAGATTCCAAAACTCTGAGTTAATTCAACCACCTATAGAAAGGGAAAACTAACCTACAACAGAAAATATAAAAATACAAGAAGAAAAATGTACTCCTACTGCCAGCAAAGATATTCCCCTCTGCTTCTTTATTCCCTTATTTGAAAGATTCAAACCAGCCTAATGGCCCCAAGCCATCATAAAATTTCTGCCTCCACTTGCCTCTATCATAAATGTGATTCTGATCACCCAACAACATAACCAATCTAATGAGATCATTGAACAACATCAGGGTCAAATGAAAGAACTTGGCAATATTCAATATTCTGCCATTCTAAATATTTCGTTCACTCTGTAAAGACAAGGGTAACACGAGACTATTGAAAATATAGTCCTTATAAGGGACTTTATCATTTAGCATCACAGACTCAGAATCACAAAGAAAACTGATGTCAAATCCATCAAAACACTTTCCAAAATCCAGTCCACTACAAAAATATTGAAAATAATTATCATGTTGGACTTGAAAATGAAAAAACTCCATTTCAATTTTATGATTGACATCATCAATCCTAAGACCATCAATACTTTGCAAGGAAAAAGGATGACCACTTATGATCAATTGATGATGTTGCATAATAAGACCATGTCGACTATAACCTTGGGTAAATTCAATTTCTTCATTATACACTAAATTCATCATGTCAACACTCTTCATATCCCATTCTTGGAAAAATGAACATAGGTCTAGCTGAAGAAAACTACCTGGTGGGTATGTTCTGGATCATGGTATACCAAGCTATGGCCTTAAGTGGCAATGAAAAACAAAAAAATTAGGGTTAGTCAATTTGACATAAAAAGTTGAACATCTTATCAACGTTATGTGAAAAAGTTGTAAGAATAGAATCTGTAGGAAATTGAAATTAGTTTCTAAACTACTAGCCCTTGTCTGAAAAAAATTAATATAATTGTTCAATATTTTAGATTTCAATGCATTAGTATGAAAATTTGAGGAAAAAACAATTATGTGTATGTCTGACCACCTTAATCACAATCAAATGATGATATATTTTCACAAGATTCTAGATATAAGTGTTACCCAAATCTCCTATCCTATACAATTTTGGCTACAAGTGGAGTAAATGAGGCTCCCACAAGGGCAGAGCCCAGCTTGTACATTTATGTTCACGATTCCTTGTCTTGATCTTGGTCTCTGCATTTTTTCTAGGTCTCTGGTTTACCCTTGTTCGTGTTTAAAGACCTAAGTGAAAGAAACCCATTGAAACTCTTAGACCCTAGGTCATCTATGACTTCTTCTATTTTCAAGTTACTTTTCCATGCCACTTAAGTGTTTTATAAATTCATGTGCACATTTACATTTTCCTGTTATCTCTTAGTCACGCAACCCAGAAAGAATATTCCATATCTTTCAATGACTTCAAGATTGCCTTAGTTGCATAGTTTCAAAAGGAAAAGGAATATATTGTTTTGATCTGCTGACTTAACGTAGACCATCGATCTAATATTGAATGCGTTCTATACAAGAAGTCTCGTAAACAAACCAGAGTTAGTTAAAGTGTTTCAAGATTCATCGACTTAGTCTATCTTGTGATCTCTAGATAAACTCAAGTTTTAAGTCTAGTTGGTTTCTTTTCTTTTAGTCACGTGATCTCAGAATGGGATTAGGGTTAAGTAATTTTGTATGAGACCTAATGTGATCTGTTGATGCAAATCAGATCATGTGGCTTGCACATGATCTCATGATAAACTCTTGGGTTAGCTATTTATCTTGCAACTTTGAGATTGCTTTAGTCATGTAATCTCTAGATCTGACTCAGAATTAAAGATGGTTTTATTTTTGCCTTAGTCGTGTAAGCTCTAGATGTATTTGGGGTTAAATCAAAGATTTTGAGATTAAACGAGAGTCCTTGATTCTATTCAGATCTTGTGGTTTGTGTGAAGTCTCGAGACAAAGTCAAAAGTTAGCAAAGTTTAGCAGGTTATGCGTAGGTCGTTGATTCAAAGATGATCTTGTGGTTCTCGTGAAATATATTGATAAAAACCAGAGTTATAATATGATCTTGTGACTTCAATTTTTCTTTCATTTGCATGATCTCTAGACAGACTAAGGTTAAATTTAAGTCAGGTAAAGTTGAATATGGGCCCACTGAGTTTAGATCTGAGCTGTTGATATGATTTTTATCGTGTGCTGTGTGAAGTCTTAGAATAAACCCTTGCGTTAGTAAATATTCTCATGACTTGGAGTTTCCCTTAGTCGCCAAATCTCTAGATAAATCATAGTTGCATTAGTTGAAGTCAAGTTAAATTTCTAAGTTTGTAAGGATGAATTATGTACCGTTAATTGATTTTTGATCTCACGGCTGTCTCATGATCTTGCAATGAAATGGAATATTATTCTATGGTTTGGAGATTAAGCGTAGACCATAGATCATGTCTTGGATCTGGTGGTTCTTGTGAAATCTTGTGATAAACTCAGGGTTAAGGGGATGATCCATCGACTCAGCGACATAAAGAAATTTAGTTACCCAGGGTTAAGGATAGGTCAAAGCTGAGTTAGAGCTAAGATCAAAGATAAAGATAAAGATAAAGCAAGTCCCATAAAATCAAGTGGTAGGCGTAAAGCCTCAATGTAAAGATGCTCAAAATCTATCCATTAAGGCATCATGCCTTGGAGATATGTGTCTTTGGCGGGCTAGACTAAAGGAAAATCAGAACAAATTTAATGACTCATCAAGTTCAGTTTGATTGGACGGATGGCATAAAGCCTCAATGAAAAAGTGATCAAAATATAATGATCAAGGCATTGCACCGAGATGACGTGTGACACTAATGACGTCAAAGGTCTCAGGTTGAAAAGACAAGATAAAGACACAAGTAAAGAAGATCCAATAGTGGGTGTAATCCATTGATGGCCAAGATGAAGTTACTTAATCTTTGAGGCATTGCACTGGGATGCCACATGTCTGTGATTGGATCTGAACTCAAAGATAGAATAAAGAATGAAGATAAAAGATAAAGATTAGCGATTGGGTTTTAAAAATAAAATAGATGCAAATTTGAATCGTTGATACAAGCACCCGCACCACCTGTGACCATTTATATTCAAATATTCAAATCTGATTTTCAGGGTTGCATGGCGGTGGTGTGGTCTTTTGAGTCTCAGACATAGTAGATGGATCAACCAACTTATCTGATTAAAGTAATGGTGATGGGAGATGCATTCATGATTGTATATGATCTTCTGAGATATTTCCAAGTGCATTAATGATCAGACTTGAATAGTTTAGGGTTTCTGCATTATTTATTGAGAATCTATTGTAATCGTAATTCTTCCCTAACTGATCAGATGGATTGACTCCTGAGCCTGTGTTCTAGGGGAGGTTGTATATAAGTAGTTTTAGAAGATTTTGTAGCTAGGTTTTTAGCTTATGCAAGACTTTCTATGACATTTTCTCTTCCCTCAGGTTTTCATCTATTTGTAATTTCTCATTGGAATTCAGATTATGCAAAGGATTTTTGTGATATTTTCTCTATCCCTAAGCCTTCTTATCTATATTTCTCTTATCTGAAGCATAATATATTGGCTGATATTAGAGAAATCCTAGAGTTCTTGAACCCTCTTTCTTTCTACATCTTTGTGCACTAATGTGAATGATTTGATTTAGATGATCTTGTGGATATTGTTCAATCCCCTGTCATTTTGTCTCATTTTTGTGCCTATTTTCCAGAGTGAATGTCTATTTACATGTCATAATGCATGTTTATTCCACTAAATACACTATTGTTTGTGAAATTTTCTCTTTTCTTGAATAGCCTCTTTTCATTTCAGACCTCTCTATGAAATATTTATGCAAGACTATTCAGAAAGTTGTGTTATGCTAGATTCAAGAATTTCATGCTAGTTTTGGTCATTGTGTTATAATTTATGTTACCTTCGGTGTATCACCTAGTAGGTTAATTTGCTTTTTAGTAATTTCCCTTCAGTTCTCCTTCTATCTCTTTTCCTTCCAAGTTTACTTTCATGATAAAAATAGATAACATGATTATCCAAGAGGAACCGGCCTAGAATCTGGAGGCTTCACTTAAGTTAGTAGAGGTCCCACAATCTCAAAGTGATTCCCATGTTATACTAGATTGTTATGCTCAAGCACTTAGCAGGGTGGAAATTTAGTGTATAACAATTTTTGCACGCCCAGTGGGACAACAAAAAGAATTTCATATTTCAAAGCTATGTTATCTCTGATATTCCAGTAACATAATGTAGACCTAGAAGTGGTCATCATCTTTCATATCTGGCGACTCTGGAAGGTCTACTAGTTTCAAGGGATCAAGTGCTTGTATGTTTCAAATATTTCATATTCAAAATTCCAACTAATTACATGAGTATAAATGTCAATTTATTATTGACAGTCAAGTTACTTACCCTAATATCATGAAAATAATGCTCAATGGGCTAATCATCAACCATGTGAAAACCATCCAAAAGTGGTTTTTAGTCAAAGCTACCATATCATATTAGGTTTTCAATATGTTCAACATGCTCCTAATCAATATTCCCCTACACAAGCTTTGAATATGCTCTCCAATGGAAACAAAAGAAGAAACAGGAGAGTTAAGAGTAGTAAGCTCATCATGATTACCACCCACCTCCTTGATCAAACTGATTAGTAGCAGACTTAGAATTATAACCAGTCCCAAGGAGACTATTGCATGCCTAATCAACATGAAGATATTTCCAGTCAGCCTTAGAGCTCAGACCTTTTGTTGAAGGAGGAGTGGGAAGAGACAAAAAGTATTTTGCTTGACTTGGTTAAGAAAGTGTCTAAGATCAGGGAGCAATAGGACATGGAAGCTCAAAGTAATGAGAAGGATTTATTTTATAAGCAAGTGGCAGAGACTCTAGGTGATGAGCATCAAAGGAACCAATATAAGGAAGAGGTTTATCATCAATTTTTTGCCACAACAACAGGGTGAAGATCACAAATTGCTGAGAAAAAGTCTCTTAAATGCAAGGTTCCAAGCTTCAGGTCTTTTGGGCAGGGTGAGTCTCCTAAACCTAATGAGGTTAGAATTCCAAGCGGGAGTACACCCATGATCCAAGAGCCTACCCATGAATAACCTATAGAGCGTTCATTTCCAAGCTTTAGTGACATTCTTCAAGCACATGAACCTATTATAAAGAAATTTCCACCTTATTGTGGTCAACAACAGCCTAAGGATTATATTGAGATAGAACCGGTTGCAAGTGAGAAACACCAAAATGATAGGGTCTTCAATTTTCCAAGCTTCAAGAAAGGTATGGCTTCTATGTCTACCTCTGAACACTCTCAATTTCACATCCCAATTTTTAAGGGGAAGCATTCTTTCCAAGAGCCTATAGTTGAGGAAATTTAGTTCACCACTCTACAAGGGAAGTCTGTTCAAGACATTTGTTTATTCCAAGAGACCCCTCAGGTCCCTCAAGATACTGAGCTACCATGGAAATTTTCATGGACTCTACCACCTAGCTGTCAGACGCTAAGTCTTTTCAAGGATAATATTAGAATAGTCCCAAGGGATAACTGAGAGGTGGGGGGGTGAATCAGTTATCAGCTAGTTTAATTCTTTTATTCAATTAAATAGAGAATAACATTAAGCATTAACACATTTAGATAACACAAGATAGAACGCAACAATTTTGGTTACGGGGAAACCAAATAGGTAAAAACACTGGTGGGAATTAGCACCCACAAAGAACTGTACTTGAGTATAATTATCCCTATTAGGAGATCTTGGAACCCTATTAGGATTTTTTATTTAGAATGGAATAAGCACAGTGACCTAGTTAAGGGTCTGACCCTGTTAGGAGTCTTTTACAAATAACCTTGTTAGGGGTGAGGACTCACTGTCCAAAAATCTTACTACTAAAATGATGAAGGCTGCAACCTTTAGTAAAACAAATATGCACTATATCTGATAAATGAACTATTGAGTAGACCTACTATCTTGATCAATTCTAGTGTGTTGTATACTTCCACTTTTTCTTCACATATATCTTTTCTTGATGAATGAAATGTCTTTACTAGCCCAAAATAATGGACATTCTATTCTGTACTTTTTCTGTCTCTTTTCTTATCATTCACACTTAGCATTCACCATATGAACTACTATAAGTATCTTCTCAAAAGATGTGATCTTTTTTGGCTTTAGGAGTCCCTTCAATACTTCTTTAGTCAGCCACATCAAGCATGCAACCTGATTAGAATCATGCAACCCAAACTGAATAGACGTGACGTGTCACAAAGTTGGCTCCACCAACCTCCAACTTCAGGATTCTGATAGAACACATTTGGTGCCTTTCGATAATTATCTTTAACTCATAACTAAACACGAATACAAACACACATATCCCAAAGATAGGCACAACTCATGAAATAATGTAATTACATCGGCTCTTCACAGATAATCTTCAGTCATTGTAACTACCATAACTGATTAACATAACTCAACTGAAACTTTATATTTGACTCGACGTAAATGCACATATCATATATAATATGTATATACCATGTAAATAAACATGCAGAGCTCCAAAACATCTATACTGATAATTGCATATAGAACACCGCTGGATATTATATGTTGTCATCAATGACAAACATACAATAAACTATTTGCACAAAGGCAAATCTCCAACAATCTCCCCCTTTGACATTGATGGCAACATATGATATCATCAACTCAAAGTGTCTTCCTTCTTTTTACAATCTTCTCAATATCCTCATCAAAGCTTCCTCTTCACTGCTACTACTCTTCTGACTATATACTCCCCCAGAGTATATGCTCCCCCTTACTAATACTCCCCCTTTGACATCAATTACAAAGGGTGCCAAACACCATTAGGCACATGTACTACTCTAGAAGTAGAGTAGTCAACCATTCATCAGTCACCAAGGACATATGTTCTTGTTGTAAGTTCTAATCAGACTCAGGAAAGGGATTTACTCCCAGCTTCTCCCTGAGATACTCAAAAGTATCTTTTGATAATGGCTTTGTAAAAATATCTTCTAATTTTTCTTTAGTGCTCACATAATCCAACTTTACTTCTTTGTCTGCAACTTTGTCTCTTAGAAAGTGGTATTTGATCTCAATGTGTTTTGTATTTGCGTGCATCACAGGGTTCTTTGACATATTGATAGTACTAGTGTTATCACAGTGAATAACAATAGGATAATCAATCTTAATTACAAAGTCTTTATTCATGTGTTTGATCCAGACTATTGTTGAACAATTCAATGCTGTTGCAACATACTCAACTTTCATTGTTGACTGAGAGATACGATTCTACTTTTTACTTGTCCAAGTGACCAACCCATCTCCAAGAAATACTGCTCCTCTTGATGTACTCTTTCTTTCATCAACACAACCTGCCCAATCAGCATCAGTATACACATGAAGTTGTATGTTCTCTGAGTTAGGATACCATAAACCATAGTCTATAGTCCCTTTTAAGTATCTGAATATTCTTTTTATTGCCATTAGGTGATTTTTCTTGGGTTCAGCTGCAAATCTCCCAACAATGCCAACTGCATTACAAATATTAGGTCTAGATTGAGTAAGATATATGAGTTTTCCAATCATAGACTTGTATAGAGTCTTGTCAACTACTGTGGAATCATCATCTTTAGAAAGTTTACTTCTTGTTATCATGGGGATGCTTACTGGTTTGCAATCTTCCATTTTGAAAGTCTTCAATATCTCCTTCACATACTTAGACTGATTTATGAATATGCCTTTGTCTATTTTTTTTACATTCAATCCAAGAAAATATTTGATAGGTCTAATCATGCTCATTTCAAACTCACTTTTCATTTCTTTGGCAAATTCTGCACTAAGTTTGTCATTACCTCCAAAGATAATGTCATAAAAAAAAAAAGCAACGAGTAGTAATCCTTCATCTGTCTCTCTTATGAATAAGTTACAGTCTGCTGCTCCTTTTTTGAATCCTATCTTTGTTAAGTAACCCCCAAGTCTCTCATACCAAGCTCTTGGGGCATGTTTAAGTCCATAAAGTGCTTTCTTTAGTCTACATACCATGTCTAGTTTGTCTGAAAGTTTGAATCCTTCAGGCTACTCTATGTAGACTTCTTCCTTCAAATCACCGTTCAGAAAAGCTGACTTGACATCCATTTGATATAATTTAAAGTTCTTGAATGTTGCATAGGCCAAAAACAACTTTATAGCTTCCAGTCTTCTCATAGGGGCAAATGTATCAGTGTAATCTATTCCTTCTCTTTGCGCATATCCTTTACATACCAATCTTGCTTTGTTTCTTACCATTATGCCTTCTTCATTCATTTTGTTCCTGAATATCCACTTTGTTCCAATCACATTCTTTTCATGAGGTCCAGGGACCAGTTCCCATGTATCATTCTTGATTATTTGATTTAATTCTTCTTGCATAGAACTTTTCCAATCTGAATCATTGCACACATCTTCTACACTTAAGGGTTCAATCTTTGAAAATAAGCATACCTCTTCATCAACAGTTGAACCTTTTTCTCTGGATCTTGTCAAGATTTTAGTGCTCTGATCTCCAATGATGTCTTCCTTAGAGTGGTATTTGGATGTGTACTTTGAGTTTTTAGGAGTGACACTTTCATTTGTAATCTGTGATTCTTCTTCACTTGGTTCAGGATTGTTACATGAAACATCAATATAGTCAAACATTTCTTCAATAACTGTGTCCTTATTGATGGGTCTGGGCTCATGTTCAATCATGGGAGCACATTCATAGTATCTTTCTTGAATCATAAAATTATCATCAATCTTCACATGAGTACTTTCAATGATCTTCTTCAATCTTAGATTAAAACATCTATAGGATTTTCTTTTAGTAGAGTAACCAAGAGAAATACCTTCATCACTTCTAGCATCAAACTTGCCAATGCTATCATCTCTCTTGATGTAGCACTTGCTTCCAAAGATTCTGAAGTATTTTATAGTAGGTACATTACCAAACCAAATTTCATAAGGTGTCTTGTCTGCGCCTGGACTCAATTGTATTCTATTGATAGTATAGACTGTTGTATTGACTTCATCTCTCCAATAGTTATGGGAAACCTTTCCTTCAATCATGATAGTGCGTGTTGTGTCAAGTATTATTCTATTCCTTCTTTTTACAATCTCATTCTGCTGAGGGGTTCTAGGTGCACTTAACTGTCTTTTGATTCCATTTTCTTTGCAGTAATCATAAAACTGGTTAGAGGTGAATTCTCCTCCTCTATTAGATCTCAGACATTTTATTTTCAATCCAGATTCATTCTCAACCTTAGCTTTGAATACTTTGAACTTCTCAAAAGCTTCAGATTTATCATTTAAGAATGGCACCCACATCATCCTTGAGAAATCATCAACAAAAAAAATGAAATACCTTTCTTCGTAGTATGATCTTGTTTGAGTAGGTCCACATAGATCTGTATGTATCAGATCTAATTTATTTTCAGCAGAGTCTTGTTTACTTCCAAATGAGGTCCTCACATCCTTCCCCATCACCCATTCCTTGCACATAGTGTCAACTAGTCTTGCAATACTTGGAAGGTCTCTTACTACCTTTACATTACTTATCTTGACTATATTGTCAAAATTGATATGACAAAGTCTCTTGTGCCATAACCAACTGTCATCCACTTTTACAACAAAACAACTTACTTCAGAGTTAAGCTGGAAAAATTTTCCTTTGGTCTTTGAACCTGATGCAATCATGTATCCTTTTTTGTTGTTGATAATACAACTGTTGTTCTTAAATTCCAACTGATATCCTTTGTCTAGCAATTTTCCAAAACTTAGTAATTTATGATGCAAACCATCAACATAAAGAACATCATATGTCTTGTTCTTTCCATGTAAGGTGATAGATCCTCTACCTATGATAGGTTTGGTAGTGTTATCTCCAAATCTAACCATGCCACCTTTGTACTTGTCTAGATGTACAAATCTATCTTTGTCTTCTGTCATGTGGTGTGAACATCCATTGTCAATGATCCAGTCAGTTCTGATGTCAGCTTTGGAAACTAATGCTAACTCTTGTGATTTTTCTTCATCTTCTTTGTCCATTTCTTCAAGCATATTCTCAATGTATTTTATGGCAACGAATCCAATTTCATCTTCTCTTGAATCATCATCAGTTACACAATCTTCAACATGATAGCATTCCTTAGTGTGCTTGGGCTTGTAATCTGATTTGAACTTCTTGACTCTTGTAGGACACTTGGATGCAAAGTGACCAAATTTGTTGCATGAGAAACATTTTGAATGGTAGTTGTCCTTCATATTTCCCTTTACCTTTCCTTTCTTTCTTGGAAATCATAGAAATGATTTCTTCTAGTTTTGTATCCACTTCTTCATTATTACTGGAGCTACTTATATATTTCTTACTATGGACTGAGGCTTTGAAAGTTGTCTCACTTTTAGGTTCTGTTTTCAATCTTGATATCTCAAATGCAGATATTTTTCTGATCAAGGTTTCTCTTTTGAAGTCCTTTGAGAATTTCATAGTTTCATCGAAGATGTTAATATTTCTCTCATAGCCTGTTTTCAATGTGCTCATTAGTTTTTCCTTATATCATCCTCTTAAATTTCTCCACCATTGTTCTTGATACCCAACACTGCTTCATTAATCCTCTGATTGTAAGCTTTGATGTTTTCTTTAGGTAACATCTCTAAATTAGTGTATCTTTTCTTCCATGTTTTTCTATGTACATTATTTTCTTGGATATCTTCTTCAAACATATCTTCTAAGTATTTCCAATAGAGTATGCTTTATTTTCCTTCTTGATCTCAGAAAATTCACAGGGCACTAATTAGGGATTCTTTGGCAATTGCATTTTGAGTGAACACTTCCTTTTGTTTAATTGTAGAGTCCTCTTCTGCAAGGTCTTTTAAGGTGGGAACATCAATTGCATGAGTGGAAATCTCATAGATCTCAAATCCAACGCACTGAAGATGTGTTATCATTTTTTTGTTCCAGTCAAGATAGGTTTCTCTATCAAACTTAGGACTCTCTTTCTTGAAGTATACCATCTGATCTACCTTAAGCTGTTAGTATTTCTCTCCAAGGCACTTGGCTCTGATACCAATTGTTAGAATAGTCACAAGGGATAACTGAGAGCACAAGGGGGGGGGTGAATCAGTTATCATCTAGTTTAATTCTTTTCTTCAATTAAATACAGAATAACATTAAGCATTAACACATTCAGATAACACAAGATAGAACACAATAATTTTGGTTACGGGGAAACCAAATAGGTAAAAACCCCAGTGGGAATTAGTACCCACAAAGAACTGTACTTGAGTATAATTATCCCTGTTAGGAGATCTTGAAACCCTATTAGGATTTTTTCTTTACAATGCAATAAGTATTGTGACCTGGTTAAGGGTTTGACCCTGTTAGGAGTCTTTTACAAATAACCTTGTTAGGGGTGAGGACTCACTGTCCAAAAAGCTCACTGCTAAAATGATGATGGCTGCAACCTTCAATAAAACAGATATGCACTATATCTGATAAATGAACTATTTGAGTAGACCTGCTATCTTGATCAGTTCCAGTGTGTTGTATACTTCCACTTCTTCTTCACATCAATCTTTTCTTGATGAATGAAATGTCTTTACTGTCCCAAAACAACGGACATTCTATTCTATACTTTTTCTATCTCTTTTCTTATTATTCACACTTGGCATTCACCATATGAACTACTATAAGTATTTTCCCAAAAGATGTGATCTTCGTTGGCTTTAGGATTCCCTTCAATACTTCTTAAGTTAGCCACATAAAGCACACAACCTAATTATAATCATGCAACCCAAACTGAATAGACGTGACGCATCACAAAGTCGGCTCCACCAAATTAACTCCAACTTCATGATTCGGATAGAACACGTTTGGTGCCTTTAGATAATTATATTTAACTCATAACTAAACATGAATACAAACACACATATCCCAAAGATAGGCACAACTCAAGAAATAATGTAATTACGTCGACTCTTCACTGATAATCTTCAGTCATTGTAACTGCCATAACTGATTAACATAACTCAACTGAAAATTCATATCTGACTTGGCGTGAATGCACATATCATCTAGAACATGTATATACCATGGAAATAAACACACATAGCTACAAAAAAATTGTACTGATAATTTCATAGAGAACAATGTTGTATATTATATGTTGTCATCAATGACAAACATACAATCAACTATTTGTACAGAGGCAAATCTTGAATAGATACTAGTAAAGCATCATAGCAAGGACTCTTCAAAAATGATATTTCAAAGGTGAAGAGGAGAGAAGAGCAAACATGTCAAAATTTAGTGATGACTATAACAAGTTGGGACAACAAGGTGAAGAAATGGAGATTGATGCCCAACCTGAGCTCTTGGTTGATTTATTTGATGATCTCCCCCTTTTTTGTGAAAGGGAAGAAGACATGACATTACCTATGGCTGAAGATCAATTAGAAAAAAATGGCCAAGTTCAGCAAGATAGAGACAAAGAGGAAGATAGCATGTCTTTTTTGTTAAGCTGCCTAGTTTTTTTGAAGAGGATGAGGCAGACATGGTCATCACCACATCCACAATTTTGCAACCGCTGGAGGGAATTGATCCTGATGATATGCTAACTCATGAGCCTATAGCTATGGAAGATTTTTTCCAAGGAAAGAGCATAGACAAAAACCTTGAAGAAAATTATTTTTTCAATATCATAGAAGGTTTTTGTGATATATTATGTGAGGAATCTTTGTCCCTTGGGGAAAAGGTTCAAATTTATGTGCCTATTAAAGGAGGCATAGTCTTGGATTTCTCTCTTCCTAAGGATTTTGTGCATAAACATGAGTTGGAACCAATTCTATTTGTTCTAGACCTTCAAGGAATTAATAGTTATGAAGAGCTCTCTGCTTGTTCTTTTAAGGATAAAGATCCTCTAACCATGGAGAATGAGTTGACAAGATTGCCTGTGTTGTAGATTAACTCTCAAGATTTGAAGGCAAATAATAAGAAGGATAGCATAAAAGAGAGCTCCAATTATGTCATCTAAAGAGGATTCCCCATTAGATACTTGGCCTAAGAAGAGTTTAACAAAGCATCCTCATATGATCAATTTGAGGTGAGTAAGTTTGACCCCATTTTTCAAGAGGCAATTCTATATTTTCAAACATAATTTTATTTGCCTCATATCTTAGTGGCTACCCTCATGATTATAATGCAAGATATCCTACGGAGGAAGGGTAGCTATTTTAACATTCCATTGAATGGTTTTGTTTCACCAATTTTATGTACTGGTTAGTTTAGGTTAGGTTAGTTTTTCCCTGCTTTCCTCCAAGTTCTTTGCATAGTTAGTTGCTTCTGTTTGTATAGCTCCTTTCCTTTTTGGCTTTTTGTTTCCTCCTCCTCATTTCAATCCTCATGTTTCCCTAGAGGTCTCTTTTGTGCTCAATGTAGACTCCTATGCCGAATAGAATGTCAATAGGCCACTGGTTTTATATGTCTAGCAGGCTAACATTCAACAGAAATCGCGAAAAATGTTACCCAAATTTCCTATCCTATGTAATTTTGGCTACAAGTGGATTAAATGAGGCTCCCACAAGGGTAGAGCCCAGATTGTACATTTCTATTCATGATTCCTTGTCTTGATCTTTCTCTCTACATTTTTGCTAGGTCTCTAGTTTCCCCTTGTTCATGTTTAAAGACCTAAGTGCAAAAAACCCTTTGAAACTCTTACACCCTAGCTCGTCCATGACTTCTTCTATTTTCAAGTTACTTTCCCATGCCACTTAAATGTTTTATAAAGTCATGTGCACATTTTCATTTTCCTGTTATCTCTTAGTCGCACAACCTAGAAAGAATATTCCATATCTTTCACCGACTTTGAAATTGCCTTAGTCACGTATTATCAAAAGGAAAAGGAATATGCTATTTTGATCTAGAGAATTAATGCAAACCATTGATCTAATCTTCATTGTGTGATGTGTGGGAAGTCTCATAATGAAACCAGAGTTAGTCAAAGTGTTTCGAGATTGAACGACTCAGTCTATCTCGTGATCTCCAGATAAACTCAAGGTTTAAGTCTGGTTGGTTTCTTTTCTTTTAGTCACATGATCTCGGAAAGGGATCAGGGTTAATTCATTTCTTATGAAACTTAATGTGAACCATCAATGTAGATCAGATCCTGTGGCTTGCGCGTAATCTCATGATAAAATTTTGGGTTAGCTATTTATCTCGCAACATTGAGATTGCTTCAGTCACGTAATCTCCAGATTTGACTCAAAGTTAAGGATGGTTTTATTTTTTTCCTTAGTCACATAATCTACCTATGTACTTGGGGTTAAATGAAAGATTTTGAGATTAAATGAGAGCTGTTGATTCTATTCAGATCTTGTGGTTTATGTGAATTCCCAAGACAAAGTCAAAATTCAGAAAAGTTCAGGAGGTTACACGTAGGACATTGGTTTAGAGTTGATCTTGTGGTTCTCGTGATATCTCGTGATAAACCCCAGAGTTATAATATGATCTCATGACTTTGAGTTTTCTTTTAGTCGTGTGATCTCTAGACATACTAAGGTTAAAGTTAAGCCAGATAAAGTTGAAGATGGGCCCGCTAAGTTAACATCTGAGCTGTTGATCTAATTTTGATTGTACGTGAAGTCTCAGAATAAAACCTTGGGTTAGTAAATATTCTCGCGACTTGGAGTTTCCCTCAGTTTCCAAATCTCTAGATAAATCATAGTTGCAGCAGTTAAAGTCAAGTTAAATTTTTGAGTTTGTAAGAATAAATTTTGTACCGTTGATCAATTTTTGATCTCATGGTTGTCTCATGATCTCACAATGAAAAGGAATATTCTTCTATGGTCTCGATATTAAGCACAAACCGTAGAACATGTCTTGGATCTGGTGGTTCTTGTGAAATCTCATGATAAACTCAGGGTTAAGGAGATGGTCTAGTGACGTAGTGACATAAAGAAATTTAGTTACCTAGGGTTAAGGATAGGTCAAAGCTAAGTTAGGGCTAAGATCAGAGATAAAGATAAAGATCAAGAAAGTACCAGAAAATCAAGTGGTAGGTGTAAAGCATCAATGCAAATATGCTCAAAATCTATCCATTAAGGCATCACACCCTGGAGAGATGTGTCTATGGCAGGCCAGACTAAAGGCAAAGCCGAACTAAGTTGATGAATGATCAAGTTTAGTTTGATCGGATGGATGGCATAAAGCCTCAATGAAAAAGTGCTCAAAATCTAATGATCAAGGCATTGTGTCGAGATCACATCTGGCACTAATGATGTCAAAGGTCTTGAGTTTAAAAGACAAGATAAAGACACAACAAGTAAACAAGATCTAACGGTTGACATAATCCCTTAATGGCCAAGATGAAGATATTTAATCTTTGAGGGATGGCGCCAGGACGTCACATGTGTGTGATCAGATTTGAACTCAAAGAAAGAATAAAGAATAAAGATAAAAGATAAAGATCAACGACTGGGTTTTAAAAGGAAAACAGATTCAATTCTGAATCGTTAATATAAGCACCCACGCCACCTGTGGCCATTTATATTCAAATATTCAAATCTGATTTTCAAGATTTCATGGTGTAACATATAAAATAGAAAATGTTACTAATATGTAATGTATGAAAAGAGATGTCACATTTGAAATAAGTGGATGTTTGTGTGATGTGTGGGGAAGATAAGATGTTCCTTTCAACCTCAAATGCACAAATGAAAGATCCAAATTGATCAACCCAAAAAGGATCAATGCATAAATGAATCAATCATTTGGAAATGAGAGCAAAGAGGAAAGATCTTAAATTCCCATTTTAGAAAGGAATGTATATGATAGTTCTAGGAATTGAAATGGATGAGATGAAGTACCAACCTTACAAAGTGGCAGATCAAAGATTGTTGTTTTCTGAGATCTGTAGAATATTTCTGGAGATGCTGACAGTTGCTACTGAACTAGAACACAGAGACGGACAAAACCCAGAAATCATTTTCCATTCCAATGTTGTCTTATGAAAAAGGTTGACCCTGTGCCACTTTTTCCAACTCGGTCTGCTCAATTCCGAAAGTGTCCCTGTTCACACAGTCTAAAAGAAATCCAAAAAGGGTATCCAGATCTGGCCTCAAATCTACAGTCCTGAACCTGTACCTACAAGAAAAAATGTTTTTTTTTTGGGGGAAAGGGGGTTTCCTTGGTCAAACCCCAGTTTTGGAATTAACCTTAATATATGTAATTGAAATTGCAGAGATAAACAAAGTAAACACATAAATTCACCTTGCTTATATGGAAGCCCTTGTGGCGGATTCGAATCTGTGA
>MU227690.1:3477817-3491264 GCA_018584345.1 Thuja plicata | reverse complement strand
ATGCATAGAAAATAGATTTAAATACATCCAAATGCATTCAAATGAAATCTATAAGCATGAAAAGTGTAAATGTTTTTGTATTTTGTAAAGAAGTTTGTGATTTTTATTTATTTTTGACATATAAATGAAAGAGCATAAAATAAATCTACTTTTAAATGCATGTAAGATCTAACACCAAAATGAAAGCGTTGTCTATCGCGGGTTCACCAAAATGTAACATATAAAATAGAAAATGTTACTAATATGTAATGTATGAAAAGAGATGTCACATTTGAAATAAGTGGATGTTTGTGTGATGTGTAGGGAAGATAAGATGTTCCTTTTAACCTCAAATGCACAAATGAAAGATCCAAATTGATCAACTCAAAAAGGATCAATGCACAAATGAATCAATCATTTGGAAATGAGAGCAAAGAGGAAAGATCTTAAATTCCCATTTTAGAAAGGAAGATATATGATAGTTCTAGGAATTGAAATGGATGAGATGAAGTACCAAACTTACAAAATGGCAGATCAAAGATTGTTGTTTTTTGATATCTGTAGACTATTTCTGGAGATGCTGACAGTTGATACCGAACCGAAACACAAAGACAGACAAAACCCATAAATATTTTTCCGTTCCAATGTTGTCTTATGAAAAAGGTTGACCCTGTACCACTTTTTCCAACTCGATCTGCTCAACTTCGAAAGTGTCCCTGTTCGCACAGTCTAAAAGAAATCCAAAAAGGGTATCCATATCTGGCCTCGGATCTATAGCCTCAAACCTGTACTTGTAAGAAAAAATGTTTCTTTGTTGGGGGAAAGGGGTTTGCCTTGGTCAAACCCATGTTTTGGAATTAACCTTAATATATGTAATTGAAATTGCAGAGATAAACAAAGTAAACACATAAATTCACCTTGCTTATATGGAAGCCCTTATGGCGGATTCGAATCCGTGAATCCACAAGAATGTATGCATCAAATGGATCTAGAATGTAGAATGTATCATGTAGGATGTATTCAATCAATTTCTTGTAGATCTCCAACACCAAGTCTTGAATGGGTTCTTGAATTTGGAAGAGGCTTGGAAGAAGGTGGATGGAGAGATCACCAAAAGGGCACTATGTAGCTTGAATCCTTCAATGGCCTCCAATGGATATCCTTCATGAAAATGGATGCTTGAATGCTTGAGAATGGATGGATGCTTGCTTGAAATCTTTCTCCTTAGCTTGCTTTAATTGCACTTGAAAATCCTTCTCAATTGTGTAATGATGCTTAGAGAAAATGAGAGGAGAAAGCTCCCTTTTATATGAAAATAGGGAACAATCTTCTAAGGAGGCCTACATAGGATAATTAAATCACCATTTAAGACTTTACCCCTAGGAGAGGACCTATATTAAATATAATTTAGGAATCAACCAATTCAGAACCCAAAACAGCCAACCCGGAAGCGGGAATAGACTTTTTGTGAAGACTGACATCTTAGAAACCAAAAGTTCCCAGGATTTGGACCCTGGGACAAGGTCAAGGTCAGCCCTATCCTAGGACAGGGCCAAGGTTGACCCTGTCCTAGGGCAGGGCTGAGGTCAACCCTATCCCAGAAGGTCGACCCTGTCCCTAAATCCTAGAAACACAGGTTTGTATCCCAGAATGCAGAAATAAGGTCAGAAAATGGTGGACAGAAAGGCATAACAGGGGGGAAGCCATGTCAAGATTAGGAACCTAGTCAAAGAACTTGTCATGACCCCCAACCACTTACTCAGAAGGCTAAACAAGTCTAAAATGGAAGTGCTTCCATTTTCTGAGTATACACATGGCAGTGGCATGGTCTTTTGAGTCTCAAACAGAGTAGATGGATCAGCCGACTTCTTTGATCAAATTAATAGTGATGGGAGATGCATTCATGACTCTATCTAATCTTCTAAGATATTTCTAAGTGTATTAATTATCAGACTTGACTGGTTCAGGGTTTCTGCACTATTTATTGAGAATCTATTGTAACCCTAATTCTGCCCTAACTGATCGAATAGATTGACTCCTAAGCCTGTGTGCTACGGGAGGTTGTATATAAGTAGTTTTAGAAGCTTTCCTAGACAGGTTTTTCATCTTATGCAAGACTTTCTATGGCATTTTATCTGCCCTCATGTTTTCATCTGTTTGTAATTTCTCATTGGAATTCAAATTATGCAAAGGCTTTTTGTGATATTTTCTCTATCACTGGGCGTTCTTATCTATATTTCTCTTATCTGAAGCATAATATAATGGCTGATATTAGAGAAATCCTAGATTTCTTGAACCCTCTTTCTTTTTGCATCTTTGTGCACTACTATGAATGATTTGATTTAGATGATCTTGTGGATATTGTTCAATCCCCTGTAATTTTGTCTCATTTCTGTACCTATTTGCCAGAGTGAATGTCTATTTGCAGGTCATAATGCGTGTCTATTCCACTGAATACACTCTTGTTTGTGAAATTTTCTCTTTCCCTTAATAGCCTCTTTTCATTTCAAACCTCTCTATGAAATATTTATGCAAGCCTATTTAGAAAGTTGTGTTCTACTAGATTCAAGAATTTCATGCTAGTTTTGGTCACTGTGTTATGATTCATGTTTCCTTTGGTGTATCACCTAGTGGGTTAATTTTATTTTAAATTAGTTCCCTTTAGTTCTCCTTCTATCCCTTTTCCTTCCAAGTTTACTTTCATGATAAAAAGTAGATAAGGTGATTATCCAAGAGGAACCAACCTAGAGTCTGGAGGCTTCACTTCAGCTAGCAGAGGTCCCACAACTTAGAAGTGAATCCCATGTTATACTAGATTGTTAGGCTCAAGCGCTTAGCAGGGTGCAAAATTTAGTGCACAACAATAAGTAGTAGACTCATGCCTGAACGTGATGCATATTTTTGTGTAATGTTTTACCAAATAAATAATTAATTATAAATTTTCTGCAACAAGTTATTCAAAATAAAAAACTCTCGTGTCTGACCACCTTAACTAATTCTAAAATTTACAAATTTGCAAACTTTTTATCTTATAGTAGGCGAAGCATAGAATTTGACACATGTTTTAGATTTCAAAAAGGTTAAACCGTCTGAAAGTTATAGTTGTTTTTCAATTAGTCTATCAATTAGGACTTTAGAGATAACTAAATTAGAAAAATAAGTAATAATTACTTACTGAACTCAAATTCTAACAACAATTATATTGATGGAAAGCTGATAATGTCTTTAAGAAACCCTTTTTATTTCATCAATTTCGGGTGAAAAAAGGTCGTCAGCTACATGGTCAAAGTCTGGAGATTAGAGGAAATATGGTGAGCACGGCGTTTGGGTTGACCATCCACATTTGGCATTGCAAAGGCAAAACCCAAAGCATAAACCAAGCCTAATCGTATATCTGATAATATCGAATATCTGATAACTCCCGCCCAAATTCAACATTTTGATTTCAATGCTCTTTTCAATTTTATGATTGTAGGGTTTTTTTCAATTTTATGATTTCATATTTTTAGGTTATATATTATAAATTTCATTTTTTTAATATTAATATTAGATGGTAATAGCATTAGTATTATATAATTATGTAAATATTAGTATTGTATTATATAAATTAGTATTATATTATTATTATTATTTATTTCTCTATTGTATAATAGTATAATATTAGTATTAATTATTTATTAATATTTATATTATAACAATATTACCTAGGAGAGAGAGAGAGAGAGAGAGAGAGAGTATAATAGTAAATATTATTATTACTATATAATATTAATATTAATATAAATATAAATATAAATATAATATTAAGATTATATATTTTATATATAAATAAAATATTAATATTAATATTATACTACGTTTAGTATATATTCTTTTAAAAAGTATAATGACAGTATTCCCTTACAATTATCATTTTCAATCTTCCCTGTATCTCTTGTTCTTCTAACTAACATAACCTAGATTTTTTGAAAGAAAAAAAAATGTAGTACATTCTTGGAAGTTCTTAACAACATTTTTCCTAGTTTTTATTTTTTTAAGATTCCAAGTTTTTTTATATAGATATTGTGCAGGAGTAAGTCATGACACATTGGCAACCATCCATTTCAAGGCCTCACTAGAAATTGTTTTGGTAAGAAGAGGGTTTAGAATTTATGAGAATGACAATGCTCAACATTTTTCGTTTGGAGTAAAAGGGCTAATCTCTCATATAAGTAATTGTATAATTTGGGTAGTGAACTTAAAAAGGGAAAAGGAAAATGAACCTAATGGTAGAATATACAGACATAACCAAAGGCTTATACCCAAATAGTTAAACCCACATTTTTTACAATGGAAACAAGCTTAAAACAAGTGACAAAACAATTGCAACATATAATATTATGTTTACCGTATGAGATGATGATGGTGTCATTTCCATGCCTCCCAAATCTAGTGGTGCTGGCATACTGACGGGTTGTGATGAGTGCTGAGATTGTTGGGGCCGAAAAGAACTAGTTACCATTGGCCTTGGTAACTAGTTACGTTTCTAGGATATAATATTAATATTATTATAATGTTAATGTTAATATTAATATTGTTAAAATATAATAGTAAAGAATATCAATTTCAACCCTAGTTTTTATATTTTCAACCCTAGTTTATAATCAATTTAAAAAAAACAATAAACAATATCATTTCAACCCTAGTTTTTTTTTTAAAACTACAAATTTCAATTCAAAAACCAAGAAAACAATGCAAATTATAAATTTAACTTACCTCTTTACTGTAGCAAATCAGATATATGATCTCTAATGGATATACGATATACTTGCTTGACTGCTTCAATGTTTTCACAATGAAAATGTTGAACCCAGCCATGGGCAACAATATATTGCCACTGATGAATATTGGATATCCGATAATGCTTTAGCTTTGGCTTTTGGCTTGGCCAGGTGTACTGACAGCCATGCCTACTAAAAAGTCAACAAACTTTTGGGTGCACTTATAGACAAGTGAAAAGCTCATTTTTTCACATTGCCTATTTTTGGCATACCATGATCCTGCACATACCCTGGTATATCTTTCCAACTATGATCTACCTTCACATGAAACAAATCAAATTGTGGTCCAACTAAGTCAACATAAGACTCACTTCCAACATCTTTATCTTGACCCAATTTAGTGTTGCATAAAACATTATCAACAATCCCTATTTTTTCACTACAAGATAGCATTTCCATATTTGTGTGAGCCACATTGGAATAATCAATATTCAAATCAAATCTGAATGCATCCATTTCCATTTTTAGAAGGTGGTCACCACTTGTATCTATAACATAAGATACATCCTGTTGGAAATTTTCATAAACTGGTTCATACAAGTCAGATAGTGACCCACCAATAGTAATTTCATGTTTATCAGATTCATGACTGAGACCATCTTCCACATCCTCAAGATTATTTATGGAACTACCATAAATAGAATCACTATCCATCTAATGATCTTGCATAAGGTTGTCTAAACTTGGAAAATCACATATTGAATGGTTTTCAAAAATATTTTGAGCTACCATAGTTTCATATTCTGGTTCATAATATTCCTCATGCTTAGAACCAACAACCTTACATGGAGAATCACAGGATGCAAGCATACAAATTGATTTATCAAGATCATCATCATTCTTGCACTATTGTTCAAACTGAAAAGCATGTGTATCTTCATTAGCACACCTCATCCTTTTACTTGAATTATAATCACTACAAGGTTTCCTTTGATCTTTCTTTGGTGTAAACTCCTTGTATAAACATTCCTTCTCCAACATGATAACATTCATCATTGTCTCAAACTAATCTACATCCTCACAATCATTTCCAATACATGAAAAATCTTCATCCTCTTCACAAGGCTGCATATTAACCATCATCTTATCTTCAAACAAAACAGGGCTACTCTGGCACCATGAAGCCTCTTCCTTAGTCAATTCCTCACACATATCCTCTTGAACATCCCCATGTGATTGAAACATGGGTTAAGAAACATCCTCCTCCTCTGGCCACAATATATAATCCTCATCCTCACTATCAGCATCAACAAAGTCTTATACAACCTCATCATTTGGGGCTTCAACATCATCATCTGATGAAAAACCCGCCCCTCTACATTTTCCACATTTGACTGCAAATAATTTGTTCCTGCAGCCTCATAACTAGAATAACTAGTTTCTATTTTATTTGGTATGTAACCCCTATATATATTGATATGAGGGGAAACCACATTATACAATTCTTTACTAACCATGTTAACACTAATGTGAGGGGAAACCACTGCTTTGAATATAACATTCTTTATTCACATTTTCTTTTGAATCATAATTTAAAACATGGTTAGTAGGATTAGGAGGGATAAAAACATCTTGACATTGATTTTCTTTTCTTGATCATTACCTGTCAACTTCTTTTCATACTTTATGACAACGATCCCTATCAACCGCTTTCAAAAAATGCCTTGAGATGATTCCATAACTTAAATTATTTTCAATATCTATTTCTGCCATAAAATATTGGTACAAAGTTTTAGGATCTTTGTCTCTGAACAAGTAGCTCATCTTCTTGCCAAATTCACTTAAATAAACAACCAAAGCCATTCCATCTTGGGGTCTACATTTCTTAGGAATTCTCTTTAGTGTTTTATTAAATCTGAAATTAAATGCAGGCCGTAGCTCTTCATTTCCAATATGAAGATCAAAAAGATCGGTGATCAAGTCATATTCATCAACATGTTCTCTAAATCATTCATTGAATGTTATTTGCAATTATTTCCATGAATTGATAGACTGAGGAAACAAATATAATAACCAATCTCTTGCATCATCCACTAAAGACTGTGCAAACAACTTCATAATGATATCCTCATGATCAACCTCATAATCATTTATCAAATCAATAAACCTATCTAGATGTTTTTCAGCTGATTCCTCTCTCATACCACTAAAATTAGGCAATTGGTTTTTGACTTCTGATGGAATGAGGTTTGGGTAACCCGAGATGCCAATGAAATTTATAGCCCCACACAACCTATTCTTATACTACTGTGACATATTAGTAGGAAAGATAGTTACAAATTTCCTCTTTCTTCCCTCTCAATTAGTGCTGACCACTTAATAGGGAAAATTTTAAAAAATGATTTTTCATGTAACAAAAAATTATTCAATGAAAATAAAATACCTAGGTGTGATGAAGTTGCTGCAAAAATATTGATCTGATGTCACCTTCAAAGAACCTTCAAAAACTTTGGTAGAGTCAACACCTCTTTGCAGAGGAAAAGTTTGAATCAGTTGAGAAATCCTTCCCAACTCTAACCTTGTTCAAACCAAAAAACTCACAACACACCCCTACTAGGGTCTCATTAGACTCCTCCTCCGACTATTCTCTTAGTCATAGGAGCCCAAACATCTGTTGCATCTTCACTGCAAGTCCACCTTTCTGAATAGTCTTTCTCCAAACAATGCGCACTGGTGCAAAACAAAGAACTCAGAGTCGCCACTCATCACTTGTGATATATTATATGTATCTTTTAGGAACTTTGGAATTTTTGGACATTATTGCAATGACAAAAAACAAACTATGGCTTTCTTTATAAGTAAGAGGAATATTTATTTGTAGTATATGACTCTATAGCTTCTAGCACATGACTCTCCCTAGTAGAATTTCCATTTTGTTGGTTTTTTAAAATGTTTATGCTTTAAAAAGATACCAGTATACCTTGGATTGATTTTAGGAGTGGTTAGCTCCAAATATAGAAGATCTTAAGGTAACTAGACCAACTCTAGGGACAAGACTTCCCTCTGCACTTTTGGCTTTGCAAAACCAAGGTGAGTACACCCAATCCAGATAGATATTCAACTCTTCACAACTCTTTACAACTCTATATTTAACAACAGATAATTGTAAGAAATTATTAAATGGTAACCACTCATTCGTTGACTCTTCACTACCATGCAGGACAACAACCAACAACCACAAAATACAAAAGGAAACTGATATGGTTTTAATATTTTAAAAGGGATAGAATATAGCCAAATCCAACTAGATATATATCAGTGTAGAATATAATGGTTCCTGGTCATTGCTTTATCCATTGGGCAACAAAGTCTACTATAGATGAAGAACACAAGGAACTCACTAGTGTTAAAGATTCAAAGCCATAAATACAGATTACCCAGACCAAACACTTTTTATAGGATCCTTATGTAGAAAAACCAAAAGAACCTATGTCATATCGAAGGAATTATTTTATTTGATATTATATCAAAACTAAGGACTAATGACATATGCACATACAAAATCCATGCAATGAATAAAAAAATTGACAATTCAAGAGGTAAGTACCAAGGAGAGACTTGAATCTGGAATACTGTATTAAGTATAAGGAATCATGTTCCTATTTCAATCTATTTCAAAACATACACATGTTAATTAAATAAAAAAGACATTGCACTTCTATTCTATCTAGATACAGTATAAACAATCTACTATACTCGCACTGGAAAAAGTATGCAACTTAATGCTTTCCTATACTTCCCCAAGCTTCCGACCCCTCTAAATGATCTTGGAAATCCCTTATAGAAATAGGGATTGAAACAAGCTTCAGATTATTTAGGGTTAGGGCTAAAAAAACTTAATATATTACATGATAGAAAGAAATAACTCTTTTCAACATCCAAGTAGCTCTGTCATCAGCAAGTAATAACTTTCTCTTCATTTATCCTATTCAATTTGATTTGTAGCCACCATCTATCTTGGAAAATTAAAAATAGTCCTTTGGGGTTAATAAAATTATTACAAATCTGATAAGAAACCCTAAGATATAATTTCTCATCATAAATGAAGTCTAAGGATATTTAAAGCAATCATATATCATCCTAGCAGCATCCCACAACCATGACCATAAAATCAAATTTTATCTCCTATAGTAAAGACACAATCGACCGCTTTGAAACCTTGAACAAAACAATTTAAAATTAAAATATTTTCTTCAACAGCTACAAGTGGTGTAGAATACCCTAAAAATGGTCGAGATTGAACCCTTTAGCAACTTTAAAATGTAGCTGGAGATTAACCTTTAAAATACTTGGGCCAAGATTTGAGATGGACATGTGTTACCAAGGATCTATGAATATCCTTTGATCACCTTTTTTTTAAGGCTTTACACTTACCGCACGATCAAACCATATCTAATTTACCTTTAATCTGTCTTTCAGTGCTGACCAAGATTTGAGATGCAACATGGTAGACGGTCATGATTCCTCAAATAATAACTTCACCAAATCTTACAATTAAGGGAAATTGACAACTGTCTAATCAAACTCAACCTGATCTACCTTTAACCATGCCTTAGATCTGACCACTTTCCACATGTTGCATTGTCATGAACCTGCAATGGATAAATATTGTGCATCTCCTAATTAAGGATTTACGCCCACCACCCAATGAAGATTGATCTTGCAGTCCCTCTTTATCTTACCCTTATCTCATCTCGGGCCCACACTTTCCATGTGTCAGTCTGTCGTGATACAACAAAAGTTAAAAAAAATTACATCTTTGGATAGAAGAAATATGCCAGCCACATGATTAGATCTGATCTAATGGTCCATGAACCTATTTATATCTTCAATCCCAGAGGGACACTTGTCAACACGATGTAATCCCTTGAACAATAATCCTCATGCATCTTCCAATCATAGGATAATGACAGTCATTGGATCAAATCTGAACTGCATGGAATCTTATCTTCCTTTAGCTTGAAAACCATCCTCCATGTGTCACCCTTTGATTTGATGGGACCTATGTCATCTCACCATCCTACCTAGCCCTACCACTTGTTAGTCTGCCACATGTCAACTAGTCCCAAAGCCTCGATATGACTATGTCTATCATGACTAAGATCGCGGTATAGAATCTTTCTGACACCTGTCACTCTTCAGCCACGTCACTTGAGCACGGGCCTACAAAATAACCTCCATATCCGCCTGCTAGTCATCACATCATTTCTTCATCAACAAACCACTAGCCAAAAGGCCATGTGCTATTTAGAACTTAACCAACTTGAGCTTGGACATAAAAATATGAAATTCTTCCTCAGCACAGCTAATGTGGGATAAAATACTTAAGTCACCTCTAATCACAAATTGACACTTGGCACTCAGGTGCAAAGCCTTGATGGGTATCTTCCTTACATCTATCCTTTAAGACTTTACACCCATTTCAAGATCAACTCAAATTTGTCGATCATTAAAAATTCTGTGAGCCCGACCACTTTGCCCATGGCACTTGGTCGCATTTTTGTGAAGGATTAACTATCATGTATCTATTCATTGTGGGATAACACCAACCACCGAATTAAAATAGATCTGACGTGTAAGATCTTTGTCACTGGCTATTGAAGGATGGACACTTGGCATCTTGATGTGATGCCTTGATGATTAAACTAAGCACATCTTGACTTCAAGGGATAGTGACAACCATTGGATTTAGATTAACTTGCTTGATAGATGCAAAGTATAAAGTATGTCGATGATATTAAACTTAGGAAAATTAATACATCCCGCTAGGATAGGAAATATTAAAGTGATGGCCTCTCCCAACGACTTAAAAGACATGGGTTTAAGTTATTCAAGTGGTTCAAAAAGGTAACGATGTTTTATAACATGCCAGAGGGTTAGGGTTTTTTTTAAAAAGGAAATAAAACCTTAAGGACCAAATACCTAAAGCATAAAGAACCTGGCCTAAAACACTTGCAAAAACCTTGGAACCATAAATTTTTTGATAGTGCTAATGCATTATGAGTATGACCTTCCTATCGGACTTGGTCCAGTGAGAGGTGTTAACATTCATGTTTTTCGTTGATGTCAACATATGTATCAATTGAAGTCTCAGATAGACTGGTTATGACTGGTACATGGATGACTGGCAAAAGTGTACAAACATTGTATGGACTTTTAGAACATGCAAGCATGGAGATGTATATCGGGATGAGTAGTGACCTTATATATAAGATCGCTTAGATTTGTAGTACTGTTGGAATAAGTTACAACTATTTTTGTGAAGACTGGGTAAAGATCAGTGAGAGAGAATTGTGGTAGAGTTGATGTCTAAGTTTTCAAGATAGCTTGGATGCAAGCATGAGTTATGATTTTCAAGCTTAAGTCATGGTAGAAGATATGCTGGAGAATGTTACTTTTGATTTTTGGGTCATTTTGTTCTTGGTGACATCAGCTAAAGCGTGTGATCTTGAAAAGATCTATTTGGGGCTGACTACAACAATGAAACATGTTTAGAGGATGACGAGCATGGATTATGGATCTTGGAGTATAATTGATGAGTTATACTTGATGTTTACTTTTGTATGGTACAACGATGAAACATGTTTAGAAGATTGAAAGCATGGATTATGGATCTTGGAGTATAATTGATGAGTTATAATTGATGTTTACTTGTGTAAGGTACCGTGTGTATCTTAGAAAGGGTCTATATAATTGTTTGTAAATTGGGGAATTCTTAACAGGATGACCTAACTGTTTATTGTAAACTTGTATAAAGAAGAGTTGTTTCTTGGTAAGGTAAAGTGGTTGTAGAATGAAAAAGATGCAATGTTGCATTTGTGAAGTCTATTGGATGTAGAGTAGAGGTAGTGATTATGATGAAATTCATTGGAACTTTTTAAGAAAAGCAAGTTTCTATTAGTCATTTTACTAGTTACTGTTACTCCTATATCTAAATTTTAGACAGTGAGTCCAGAAGGTGGTTTTAACCTTCACATTTGGGTAGTGTGCCTGGGCAGTGAGCCTTTTGTTTCTCTTGACTCCTAACAGGGTTAGTCCTTTAATAGGGATAGTTTACTGTATGTAATAATCAGCTCCTAATAGGGCTAAATATCCTAACAAGGATACTATAATTTCGGTAGATTATTTAGGGTGCTAATTCCCACTGGGGTTTTTCCCTTAGCAAGGTTTCCTTGACAAAACATTCTTGTGTTATGGTGTTACATTTGTTATGTTTAGATTTTTATTAAGTATATGATTTAAAAAGTATAAAGTTTAATTTTATTTGGCTCACAACTGATTCACCCCCCCTCTCAGTTGTGTTGGTGTAATATTATTGCTAACAATTGGTATTAGAGCTTGTGGTCCTTTGAGAAAAATCTTAACAACTTGAGGAGATCTTGAAGATGGCATACTACATGAAGGATAGTTCAAAATTTGATTCTGAAATTTTTGATAGTTGGAAGAGCAAGATGAGAATTCACCTAGTCTTCTTAGGGATTGATTACTAGATGATTACTAAGAAGGATGAGCAGATCAAGAATGAAGATAAATTAGAGATTGAAGATGCAGATGAAAAGAAGTTATTCAGATGTAATATGGTTCCTAGAGAAGCATTGATCAACATTCTCTCTGAGGGTGAATTCACAGAGGTTAAAGACTTGGATTGTGCACACAAAATCTGGACAAGACTGGAGGCACTATATGAAGGAGATAAGTTTACTAACAAAGCAAAGCTGCAGAATTGGAAGACTAAGATGGAAATTTTAATAATGTGAGATGATGAGAATGTTAGAGCATATGTATAGAGGGTTACAAAGGTTGTTATAGGAATTAGGAACTCAGGAGGTACATATACTCAAGAAGAAGTGATTGCAAATATTCTCAGATCTTTGACACCTATTTACAAAACTAAAGTGCAAGCGATAGAGGAGATCATAGATTTGTCAGCAAACTTCAATAGAGAGGTATTGATTTCCAAGTTGACCACCTTTGATGCTACTGAGCTGGGAGACACTTTACCTAAGGTGCAATCTGCATTCAAGGTGACTATGCACAATAAAAAAAGGCTTTATCATGTCTTGCGAGCACAAACAGAGATAACATGTATGAAGACCTTAGTGAATATGTTAAGGATTGGGAAAAGATAATAGAAGAGGAAAGGAAACTAGACAAACTTGTGGATTTGATTGCAAGAAGAGAAAAGAGAGGTAAGGGTAAATTTGAGGGTAAGTTACTCCTGAAGTATTTTTCATGTAATAAGATTGGTCATTTTTCATCTAGATGTCGTACAAGGGTTCCTAAGCATAATCATAAGTTTCATAGTGTATGCAATGAAAATACCTGCAGCTACACAGCAAGTCAAAACATGCAAACACAAGATATACCAATAAATCAAAGCATGTAAAGAACTTGAAATACAACTACATCTTCACTACAACCTCCGATGAGCTAAAACGAGTGCACCCAAGACTCGTTTGATTTTCTCTTAGAGATTTTGTGGGTGTGCTCTCCCAACACAATGCAATAAATCCCACTATTGATGAATGCAAAAAGATGAAGATTTGAGCACAAGTATGTGGAACTTGCCCCAAATCTCTCTCAAAGGATGAATGCAAATGCAAAGATCTATGCTAAGAATGCAAATGCAAGAGACTAACTACTAGATT
>MU227690.1:3415771-3477631 GCA_018584345.1 Thuja plicata | reverse complement strand
TGAGGCCTCCTTTTATGGATTTTCTATGAGAAATAGACGGTTAGGATTAAGAGGTGGAAAATGAGTGGCTGAGATTGAGGGTTAGGTAGGGTTTTGGTGGGAGTGAAGGAGATTAAGAGGCAAAAGGAATGAGTGGCTAGGATTAAGTGGTTAAAAAGAGGAAAAGTCAACCCTCACTTTGAAAAAGGTGATTGTGCACATGATTAGAGGTAACCCACCTTTAATCAAGATTAGGGGAATAATTAGCAAGAGGTGAATTTAGATAAGGTAAATAGAGATTAAATTAAAATAATTTTAATTTAATCAAAGTTTAGAAGAATATTAGTTAGTGGGGGAGTAAAATAAATCAAATTTATTTTATAATAAGAGATGGAAGGATAATATATTAAATTAAATTTAATATATTATAGTATTTAAATAGAATTTAAATACAAGAGAGAAAATGAATTTATTTAATTAAAATAAATTTAATTAAATAAATAGAAGAATATAACGATTATATTCAATTAATAAAATTAACCATAATGTTAAGGGAAAATATTAATAAAAATTAATATTAGTGTGAATGGACAATTTTAGGTGTCTACACATAGACCAGACTATTCTAAGGATAATAAATGATACTATGATAGTGAATGTGCGTCTGATGATGATATTGTAGATTATGATGAAATTGGATTTATTTCTATTAAAGATGATGAGCCTATTCATGAAGAAAGAGCCATAGTTTCTCATGTTGAAAATAAATCTGAATGGGTCATAGACAGTGGTTGTTCACATCATATGATCGGTGATAAAAGTAAGTTTGTTCATCTAAATAAATACGATGGTGGTGTAGTCAGATTTGGTGATAACACTCCAAAATTGATTATTGGAGTAGGTTCAATTACTCCTAATGGTAAAACTAATACTGACAATGTATTGCTTGTTGATGAAATTAAGCACAACTTGTTGAGTGTTGGACAACTTCTATACAAGCGATATCATTTCAAGTTCAATGATGAAAAATATACTATCAAAAGCCAGTCAAGAGAGTTGATCACATTAGGTACAAATTCAAGAGGTAACGTGTTTGAATTGAATACTACAGAGGCTACTTGTTTTTTTGTGAAGGTTGATGTTAGTTGGTTATGGCATAGAAGGTTTTGTCATATAGATTTTGACAACATTGTGAAAGCAAGTATGAAAAATGCAGTTAGAGATTTACCAAAAATTGTGAAGCCTTTTAACACCATTTGTAGAGAGTGTGTGATGGGGAAACAAAATAGAAGTAGTTTTCAGAGAAAATCCTACTCAGCAAAGTGGAAGTTGGATCTGATACATACATATCTCTGTGGTCCTACAAGAACAAGATCTTACTATGGAGAAAGGTATTTTATACTCTTTTTTATGATTATTCTAGGATAATGTGGGTTGCTTTTCTTAGAGAGAAGTCTGAAGCTTTTGATAAGTTTAAGATTTTCAAAGAAAAAGTTGAGAATGAATCTGGTTTGAAGATAAAATGATTGAGGTCAGATAGAGGTGGAGATTCTATGTAAGATATGTTTAATACCTACTACAAAGAGCATGGAATATACATACAAACATCAGCTCCTGGGACACCACAATAGAGTGGGATTGTAGAGCGAAGAAACAAAACTATACTAGATGTTTCTAGAACTATCTTGCTTGAAGGAAATGTGTCACATGTGCATTGGAGAGAAGTTGTTGGTACTGAAGTCTACACTTTAAACAAAATTTAGATCAGAGAAGCTACTCAGAAGACACCCTATGAAATTTGTTTTAATCATGCTCCTACTCTAAAATACTTAAGAATATTTGGTAGTAAGTGTTATATCAAAAGGGATGATGAGATAGAAAAAAATTGATGCTAGAAGTGATGAAGGAATTTTCCTTGGTTATTCCACTAAGAGAAAGGCTTATAAATGTTTCAGTTTAAGATTGAGGAAGTTAGTTGAAAGTGATAATGTGAGAATTGATGAGAGGTTTCACATTCAGGAAAGAATGTATGACTGTAATCAGATTACAGAGAATAGAGAGGTTACTAAAAGACAAGAGGAAAATCTTGAGGTTGATAATGAAATTGAGGTATGCTTGAATGACTCTATTAAGACTCCAAAGATGCCAAGGTATGTTAAGGAAAACCATCCTGAAAATAAAATTATTGGTGAAATAAATAAAGGAATGCTGACAAGATCTAGAATGAGAAATGAGTTTTGTTTGATTTCATAATTAGAACCAAAAAATATTGACAAGGCATGTAGAGATGAATCCTATACTAAAGCAATACAAGAAGAATTAGATCAGATAGAGAAGAAAACACTTGGGAATTGGTTCCTAGTGTTGAAGAAAATTATTCAGTTGTGTATTGTCATTGATGTTACACAAATTAGTGATGTTACACATATGTCTAAACCTAACTGAGCACAATTAGTGTATGCCAAGCTCTCTCAAGCATTGAAGAAGACTCCAGTATCAACCAAAGTGATTTGATGTATTAATCGAGATCTATTGGTTAATGAATTTCTATATTTAACTGAGTTCACTCGGGCTATACAGTAAAGTTCAGTTTCAGCCAAGTATCGGTCAGGCATCAAAGGATTACAATGTTAATCGAGTTATCATTTAGTGTCAACTGACTAACAATAGTTTACACTTTATCTTTAATTGGTTAATTGCAGCTGACAGATTTGAGTTTTATTGTTTATTTGGAAGGGTATTCAAGATGACTTGATAATGCCTATCATATATATATATACAAGGTCAAGTTTGGATTGAATATGAGGTAGTGAAAGAGTTTTTTTATATGAAGAGTGAAGGCGAAATAAGAGGGAATTCTGATTAAGGACACAATATCCAGACCAAGATGCAAAAGAATATTTGATTAGTGAGGATCCAGTTAAAGCTAGTGCAGAGATTTGAATCTGCAAAGTCAGTTGCTTCTTCAATCAGGTCAATTCATTGTTACTCTCTAACAATTGTAGCATTGATCCAAATCTCTTGATAGAGTAGAATTAACAGTCTTTCATAAATCCTCTCACAAGGTGGCATTTCTATATTGAAGTGTTTGAAGACCTCTAACAAGGCCACTCCTAATAGGGTTACTAAATCCTCTAACAGGGTCACACCTTACAGTGTGTTTTGTAACCTTTAACATGGTTGTTTCCTAATACAGCTCACTTTAGAAGAGTGAAAAACAGTAACTAGTTGCAATTGGTGGTTTTCCCAAATTAGGTTTCCACAGTAAATATTGGTGTCATCTATCTACATGTTATTTTCTTTATGCTTTATCTTTCTTCACTTAATCACTAAAGGTTAATCATATTTAATATCTTAAGATTACTTTGTTAACATAGTAACAACATAATATCTTTTATTAACCGAGTAGATTGATAAGTTTGATTAAAACATCTAAGGGGCTTGGATTTTTTTTTGTGGTAACTGATTCACCTCTCCCCTCTCAGTTACTCAACTCATTTCCAACACCTAGACCTAAGGACAAGAATGTTATAGCGACTAAATGGGTTTTCAGAAACAAAATGAGTGAAGAAGGTATGGTAGTAAGGAATAAGACTAGAATTGTTTGTAAAGGCTACTCACAAGAGGAAGGTGTAGACTTAGAAGAAAAAATTGCTCCTATTGCCAGATTAGAAGTAGTAAGGATGTTCCTTGCTAATGCATCACAGAAGAGCTTTAAGGTATATCATATGGATGTGAAATCTGCATTCCTGAATGGAGATCTAGAGGAAAAATTCTACATTGAGCAGCATGATGGATTTCCTTTGACAAATGATAAAGATTTGGTTTTCAAGTTGAAAAAGACATTATATGGACTAAAACAAGCACCTAGAGAATCGTATTCTTAGTTGAACATGTATCTACTACATCTTGGTTTCATAAAAGGTAGCAAAGACAATAATTTTTATTTGAGAACTAGTGAAGATGGAATCTTTATTATTGAAGTCTTTGTTGATAAAATTATTTCTAGAGGTAATGATGAAATGAGTAATAAATTTTATGATGAAATGAAAAATAAATTTGAAATGTCTATGATTGGTGAAATTAAGTTCTTTCTTGTTTTGCAGATTACTCAAAACAAACATGGTATTTTCATCTCCCAAACCAAGTATCTTAAGGAATTATTGAAGAAGTTTATAATGGAAGATTGAAAACCTACTGGAACACCTATGATTACTGGTTGTAAGCTTACTACTACTGATGAATCTCAAAGTGTATTTCAGACAAAGTACAAATCCATGATTGGAGGTTTACAATATCTAACTTGCACTAGACTAAACATTGCTAATGATGTTGGAATTGTTGTGAGGTTTCAAGAAGATCCTAAATAGAATCATCATTTTCTAGTTAAGAGGATATTTAGATATCTGAAGGGAACACTGGAATATGGCTTATGGTATGAAAAGGCTGATGATTTTACTTTGCATCTTATACTGATGTTGATTGGGTAGGAAGTGTCGATGAAAGGAAGAACACAAGTGGTGGTGCATTTTTCCTTGGAAAAATGTTGGTTTCATGGTTAAGTAAGAATAAGGATTGTATAGCTCATTCTACAACTGAATCAAAGTATGTAGTTGCTGCTATAAATTATACACAGATTGTGTGGATGAAACAAATGTTGAAGGATATTGGGATTACTTTTGAAGAACTAGTAGTTATACATTATGATAATACAAGCATAGTGAACATGTCAAAGAATCCTATTATTCATTTAAACGCCAAACACATCTCAATCAAATATCACTTTTTGAGAGACAAGGTTACAGAAAAATAAGTTAAATTGGAGTACATTAGTACAAAGGAGAAAATAGCATATATATTCACAAAAACTTTGCCAAAAGATGCCTTTGAGTATCTCAGAGGTATGATTGTGGTGGGAACCCCTCCTTTAAATAATTAAATGATGCATAAATGAAACATTCTAGTAGCTATTGTTGGAGATTTACTTCTGGCAGCTAATTGATTGTATGTTTGTCATTGATGACAACATATAATATACAACACTGATCTGTATGTACTTATCAAAATAATGATATCTAGCCTTGCACAATTATATTCATGTTGTAGACATTTTGTTTATGTTTTTTTCATTCACATAGACTCAGATATAAATTTTCAGTTATGTTGTGTAATTCTGTTATGTGGTCGTTACAGTTTCTAGAGTTTGTCTGTACAGAGTCGATGTATTGCATTGGTTCTTGAGTTGCGCCTATCTTTGGGATATGCCTTTGTATATTCAAGTTAAGTTATGAGTTGATGATAGTTATCTAAAGGCGCCAAACATGTTTCAACAAGATTGCAAAGTTAGAGTTAATTTGGTGAGGCTGACTTAGTGAAGCATCGCGTCTATTCAGTTTATATTGCACGGTTGTAATTATGCTTGCATGATTAGTAAAGCTGGCAAGGATGTTATGAAGAGTTTTCTAAAATTTCCCATGATCTCATACTTTGAGGAAGATACTTATAGAAAGTCATTTGTGGAACGCTAAGTGTGAATGATAAGATAAGAGACAGAAAATGTACAGAGCAAAATATTAGTTGTGTTTCATTCATCAAGGATCTATGTGAAGAAGAAGTGAAAGATTACAATACACTAGAACTGATCAAGACAGCAGGTCTAATCTATAGTTCATCATCAGATATAGTGCATATCTATTCTACTGAAGGTTGTAGCCTTCACCATTGAAGCAGTGAGATTTTGGATAGTGAGTCCTCACCCTTAACCGGGTTATTTGTAAAAGACTCCTAACAGGGTCAGACCCTTAACCAGGTCACTATACTTATTGCATTGTAAAGAAAATCTCCTAACAAGGTTGCAAGATCTTCTAATAGGGATTATTATAAACAAGTATAGTTCATTGTGGGTGTTAATTCCCACTAGGGTTTTTAGCATTTGGTTTCCCCGTAACCAAATTGTGGTGTTATCTATTGTGTTATCTGAATGTGCATTTACTTTATTGTATTTTGGAGTTAATAAGAAAAAAATTTGATTAGCTGATAATTGATTCACCCCCCCCTCTCAATTATCCTTTGGGACTATTCTAACAATTGGTATCAGAGCCAAGTGCCTTGAAGAGAAATCCTAACAGCTTAAGGTAGATCAGATGACATACTTCAGAAAAGAGAGTCCTAAGTTCGATGGAGAAAATTATCTAGATTGGAAGAACAAAATGATAACACATATATAGTGTGTTGGTTTTGACATCTTTGAGATAGCCACACAAGAATTTTTTATTCCCACTCTAAAGACCTATCAAGAGATGATGCTACTAGTAAATAGAAGGATACATTCACAGCTAATGCAGTTGCCAAAGAAGCCCTTATAAGTGCATTATCTGACAGTGAATTTTCTGAGATCAAGAAGGTAGACAAGGCATACACAAAATGGAAATATTTAGAAGACATGTTTGAAGGAGATGTTCAAGCAAAGAATGCACGTAGGAAGACATGGAAAAAGAAATACAACAGTCTTGAGATGTTAACTGAAGAAAACATTAGAGCCTACAATCAAAGGATAAATGAAGCAGTTTCTAGAATCAGAAACAATGTTGGAGAATTATCAGAAGAAGATATAATGGACAAGATATTGACTAATTTAACATCAGACTATGAGAACAAGATCAGTATTCTACAGAAAACCATGCAATTTTTACAAGACTTCAAGAGAGAAACTTTGATCAGTAAAATCTCTGCATTTGAGATATCAAGATTGAAGACTGAACCCAAAAGTGAAACAACCTTCAAAGTTTTAGTTCATGGTAAGAAATCTCACATCTCTAGCAATAATGAGAAAGAAGAAGTTGATGAAGAACTAGAAGAAATCATAGCCATGATTGCTAAAAGTGAAAAGAAAGGAAAAGGAAAATATGAAGGAAAGCTTCCATTTAAATGTTTTTCATGCAACAAGACCGGTCACTTTGCATCCAAGTGTCCCACAAGAGTAAAGAAATTCAGATCTGATTATAAACCTATATACAGGAAGGAATGCTATCATGCTGAAGAAGGTGTAACTGATGAAGATTTAGGAGAAGATGAAATTGGATTCATTGCCCTTAAAGATATGGAAAAATTGCTTGAAGAAATGGACATTGAAGGTGAAAAGGAAACACAATAGTTAGCCCTAATTTCCAAAGCTGACATCAGAACTGATTGGAACATTGATAGTGGATGTTCTCATCACATGACAGGTGATAAAGATAGTCTAGACAAGTACAAAGGTGGTATGGTTAGATTTGGAGATAACACTCGTAAACCTATCATAGGTAGAGGATCCATCACCCTGGATGGAAAGAACAAGACATATGATGTTCTGTATGTTGATGGATTACATCATAATTTACTAAGTGTTGGACAACTACTTGACAAAGGTTATCATTTGGAATTTAAAGATAACAAATGCATTATTAGAAACATAGAAGGAGACATGATTTCATCAGGATCTAAAACAAAAGGTAATGTTTTTCAGCTCAATTTAGATGTAAGTTATTTTGTTGCAAAAGTAGATGACGGTTGGTTATGGCACAAGAGACTTTGTCATATCAATTTTTATAATATAGTAAAGATAAGCAATGTCAAGGCAGTTAGAGACCTTCCAAGTATTGCAAGACCAGTTGACACAATGTGTAGGGAATGTGTTATGGGAAAGCATGTAAGGAGCTCTTTCAGAGGGAAGAAGTGTTAGAGTAATCTTTAGTTTCTTATTGATTAAATCATGTTGATTTAATTAATTAAGTTATTACTCTTTAGTGCTTAAGTTTCACTTAGGCAGTTTCTATTTCTTAGAGTTTCCCTTTTAGGGTTTCGGTATCCTTTATAAGGAATCACCGCTTTGCATTTCATAAGGAGATTGTAATCATTTCATTGTTGATAATATAGAAGTTATTTCTTTCAACATGTTTTTCTTGTCTCTGGCCTTTTGGCCGCCATAGCTGTATTCTTCTCTTTTGTCTTCTTGCTTCTTCTTGTAGCAGTCTTGCATGCAGGTGATCTTGGGAGGATTTGTCTTCATCAAATTTAACATGGTATCAGAGCTTGCCTGCAGCCGGCTGTTCGTGTTTTGTTGAAGCATTTTAGTCACAGAGGGTTTTAGAGTTTTTCCAGTATTTTTTATTGTGTTTCAGGGGCAGACTTTGGTTATGGTCACTTTGGGCTCAAACGGACATTGCCATTGAGCTCAAAGGACCCCAAAACCCCAAAAATGACATAAAATTTGTCCATTTTGGACTACTGGGCTCTGAGGCAAAAAAAATTTGGTTTTTGTGTCGTACGCCACAAAAACCGAGGCAAAAATTTAAAAAAAATAAAAAAACCAATATTTTATATGGTTTTTGGTTTTAATATTAGCGTTGCCTTTGTTTTTTTAAATGCGCCGCTCGCGCACTGCTCCGGGCCCCCGCGCCGCCCCTGCGGCCACCGCGCCGCCGCCGGCCCCTCGGCTCCTCGCGGCCCCCGCCCACATCGGCACCCTCCACCCTCGCGCCACCTCCGCGGCCCCTCCACCCGGCACCCGCTCCGCGGCCCCTCGTCACCTGTCAGCGCCCCGCTCCGGCCGCTCCTCCCGGCGCACACCACCTCCGCTCCGCCCGAGCGGCGATTTTTTGCTTAGCCCCCGCGGGCCCTCTTCTGCCGAGCACCCGGTCATATGGAGACCAGGGGCTGCGGCCCAGCCCCCGGCGCGCGCCATGTGCCCAGCGGCCCAACTTTTTTAGCCCCTGGGGCTCTTTTGTAACCTTTTTTGGTTTTTTGGGGGTACCTGGGCCTTTTTTGCTCTATCTTGAGCATACGGGGGTCTTTTTTTGACTTCCATATACCGTCGGAAAGCTCTTTCCGAGAAATTTCCGATGATAGGGGTTAGGTTTTTGGGTTCTGCCATTTCAATAGCCTTTTTTCTGTTGAAGTCTGATGTTTTATTTTGCCTTCCGGGAGTCATATCTGGCTCATCCGGACTCCGTTTTTGGCAAACGAGATATCGTCGGAAAGCTGGTTCAGTGCACTATGCAGTTGCAGGGGTATTTTATCCAGATTCTGCTCTAGGTTTTCTCTCCTTTGATTTTAGCAGTTTATGCACTCTGGTGGATTGCTTGGGTTTACAGGTCTTGGGATCTCTTCTACTGTACTTCTGGTTCACTCTTCTTTCTGACTTCTGAGCTTGTATGCTCCTTCTGATGCATTCCTTTTCTAAAAATGCACTAAGATAAAGTGCCTACTTTTGTATATTTGGCATCTTGTACACCTTATACAGTTTTTGTACTCGCACTCTGTTATAAAGTGCCATGGGGGTTATGATGCTTACGCCGCTTTAGGTGCATCCACCTTTGTCAAGTGAGAGTACCTTCCATGACATTAGCCCATGTTGTGTGTTGATGACATCGCCCTTTCTCCTGTGTTTGTACTTCTGTTGCACTGTTGGTGTTCCTAGTTCTTCTTCTGCAGATGTTTCTGGCATTGCATTTCAGTGTTCCTGTCACTTCTCCCAGTTCAGCATTATGGGGGGGTTCACCTATTGGTTTTATTGCTTCCTGGTTCGATTGATCAGCTCTTCAGACATTTGTCTTCTCTACCTGGTCATGCACTTCAGTGGGGGTTCCAGCAGTCTCTATAGACAGAGTTTTCAGCTACATGCTTTGGAGATGCTTCTTGCTCATTCTTGTTCCTCTCTCTGGGACATCTTTTCCCTTTATATTTTGGGTACCTGATCAGGCCTTGTTGCCGGGACCCATCTTTCCTGCTTTCTGCAGTAGTTTAGCTGTTTTGCTTCTCCCTAAGTTACACTTAAGGGGGGGTGTTAGAGTAATCTTTAGTTTCTTATTGATTAAATCATGTTTATTTAATTAATTAATTTATTACTCTTTAGTGCTTAAGTTTCACTTAGGCAGTTTCTATTTCTTAGAGTTTCCCTTTTAGGGTTTCGGTATCCTTTATAAGGAATCACCGCTTTGCATTTCATAAGGAGATTGTAATCATTTCATTGTTGATAATATAGAAGTTATTTCTTTCAACATGTTTTTCCTGTCTCTGGCCTTTTGGCCACCATAGCTGTATTCTTCTCTTTTGTCTTCTTGCTTCTTCTTGTAGCAGTCTTGCATGCAGGTGATCTTGGGAGGATTTGTCTTCATCAAATCTAACAAGAAGAACTTAGCTAAAAACAAGTTAGACCTAGTTCATATAGATTTATGTGGTCCTACTCAAACAAGATCATATTAAGGAGAAAGGTATTTCATTTTGTTTGTTGATGACTTTTCAAGGATGATGTGGGTTGCATTCTTAAAGGAGAAGTCTGAAGCCTTTGAGAAGTTCAAAATATTCAAAGCCAAAGTGGAGAATGAATCTAGATTAAAACTAAAGTGTCTGAGATCAGACAAAGGAGGAGAATTCACCTTTGATCAGTTTTATGACTACTGTGAAGAACATGGAATTAAAATATAGTTGAGTGCACCCAGAACCCCACAACAGAATGGGATAGCAGAAAGGAGGAATAGGATCATACTTGATACATCGAGCACTATGATGATTGAAGGAAAAGTTGCGCACACCTATTGGAGAGATGCAGTCAATACAGTAGTCTATACTATCAATAGAACACAACTAAGGCCAGGCGTCGATAAGACACCTTATGAACTTTGGTTTGGTAATGTACCTATAGTAAAATACTTTATAATATTTGGTAGCAAGTGCTACATCAAGAGAGATGATGGTATTGGTAAGTTTGATGCTAGAAGTGATGAAGGTATTTTCCTTGGTTACTCTACTAAAAGCAAAGCATACATATGTTTTAATTTAAGATTAAAGAAGATAACTGAAAGTACTCATGTAAAGATTGATGAGAATTTCATGGTTCAAGAAAGGTAATATGAATATGCACCTATGATTGAAGATGAATCCAGGCCTAGCAGTAAAGACACTGTTATTGAAGAAATGTTTGATTGCATAGATGTTTCATGTAATGAACCTAAATCAAGTAAAGAAGTATCATAGATTACAGATGAGGATGTTACACCAAAAGTTTCAAATTTCACATCTAGGTATCATTCAAAAGATGATATCATTGGAGATTAGAGTAGTAGTGTTTTGACTAGATCAAAAGCAAAAAGGTTAACATTGGATGAAGAGATATGTTTACTTTCACAGATTGAACCTTTAAATGTTGAAGATGCTTGCAAGGATTCTGATTGGCAGAAAGCAATGGAAGAAGAATTAGATCAAATAATAAAAAATGATACATGGGAATTGGTTCCTAGACCTAGTGACAAAAATGTGATTGGAACGAAGTGGGTATTTAGGAACAAGATGAATGAAGATGGTACAGTGGTTAGAAACAAATAAAAAATAGTGTGTAAATAATATGCACAGAGGGAAGGGATAGATTACACTGACACATTTTCCCCTATGAGCAGATTAGAAGCCATTAAGTTATTCTTGGCCTATGCAACATTCAAAGACTTCAAATTATATCAAATGGATGTTAAATCAGCCTTTCTGAATGATGACTTGAAGGAAGAAGTATACATAGAACAGCCTGAAGGATTTAATCTATCAAATAAACCATACATGGTATGAAGATTGAAGAAAGCACTCTATGGACTTAAACAGGCCCCAAGAGCTTGGTATGAGAGACTAGATGGTTATCTTACCAAGATTGGGTTTAAGAAAGGAGCAGTAGATTGTAACCTATTCATAAGAGAGACACTTGATGGACTACTAATTGTTTCCATATTTTTTGATGACATTATCTTTGGAGGTAATGACAAGTTTAGCTCAGAATTTGCAAAAGAAATGCAGAATGAATTTGAAATGAGCATGATTGGTCCTATAAAATATTTTTTGGGATTGAATGTAAAGCAGACAGATAAAGGAATATTCATAAATCAGTCCAAATATATGAAGGAAATACTGAAGACTTTCAAGATGGAAGCTTGTAAGCCAGTATGCACTCCTATGATAACAGGAAGCAAGCTTTCTAAAGAAGATGACTCTGCAGTAGTTGACAAGACATTGTATAAGTCTATGATTGGAAAACTTATATATCTTACTCAGTCTAGACCAGACATATCTAATGCATTTGGAATTATTGGAAGATTTATAGCTACACCAAAATAGAATCACCTAATGGCAATAAAGAGAATATTCAGATATCTAAAGAGAACTATAGACTATGGTTTATGGTATCCTAAATCAGAGAATGTACAACTTCATGTGTTTACGGATGCAGATTGGGTAGGTTCTCTTGATGAAAGGAAGAGTACTTCAAGAGGAGTAGTATTTCTTGGAGATAGGTTGGTTTCTTAGGTAAGAAAGAAGTAGAATTGTATCTCTCAGTCGATAATAGAAGCTGAATATGTTACAGCAGCATTGAATTGTTCAACAATGGTTTGGATCAAGCAGATGGTTAAAGATTTTGGTATACAGGTTGACTATCCTATTGTTATTCACTATGATAACACCAGTACTATCAACATGTCCAAGAACCCTATGATGCACGTAAAGAAAAATAACATTGAGATTAAATACCATTTTCTTAGAGAAAAAGTTTCAGATAATGAAGTAAAATTGGACTATGTGAGCACCAAAGAATAGTTGGCAGATATTTTCACAAAGCCTTTATCAAAAGATACTTTTGAGTATCTCAGGGAGAAGTTGGGAGTAATTCCCTCTCCTGAGTCGGATTAGATAAAGTAGTAAGAACCTCAGTCCAGAGTGACTGATGAATGGTTGACTACTCTACTTCTGGAGTAGTACATGTGCTTAATTTCTTATGGAACCCTTTGCCATTGATGTCAAAGGGGGAGTATATAGTAAGGGGGAGCATATACTCTGGGGGAGTATAAAAATAGACAGAGGAGCTGCAGTAGTGTAGAGGAATCTTTGATGAGGATATTGAGAAGATTGTAAAAAGAAAGAAGACACCATGTGCTAAGGATGTTTTTAATATCATATGTTGCCATCAATGTCAAAGGGGGAGATTGTTGGAGATTTACTTCTGGAAGCTAGTTGATTGTATGTTTGTCATTGATGACAACATACAATATACAAGAGTGATTTGTATGTACTTATCAGAATGATGATATCTAGCCTTGCACGGTTATATTCATGTTGTAGACATGTTGTTGATGTTTTGTTCATACATGTAGACTCAGATATGAAGTTTCAGTTATGTTGTGTAATTCTATTATGTGGTAGTTACAGTTTCTAGAGTTTGTCTGTACAAAGCCGACGTATTGCATTGGTTCTTGAGTTGCACCTATCTTTAGGATATGCATGTGTACATTCAAGTTAAGTTATGAGTTGATGATAGTTATCTAAAGGTGCCAAATGTGTTGCAACAAGATTGCAAAGTTAGAGTTAATTTGGTGAGGTCGACTTAGTGAAGCGTCGCGTCTATTCAGTTTATATTGCACGGTTCTAATTATGCTTGCGTGATTAGTAAAGCTGACAAGGATGTTACGAAGAGTTGTCTAACAGGTCCCATGATCTCATACTTTGAGGAAGATACTTATAGCAAGTCATTTGTGGAACGCTAAGTGTGAATGATAAGATAAGAGATAGAAAATGTACAGCGCAGAATATCAGTTGTGTTTCATTCATCAAGGATCTATGTGAAGAAGAAGTGAAAGATTATAATACTCTGGAATTGATCAAGACAACAGGTCTACTCTACAGTTCATCATCAGATATAGTGCATATTTTTTCTACAGAAGGTTGTAGCCTTCACCATTGAAGCAGTGAGCTTTTGGACAGTGAGTCCTCACCCTTAACCAGGTTATTTATAAAAGAATCCTAATAGGGTCAGACCCTTAACCAGGTCACTATACTTATTGCATTGTAAAGAAAAAGTCCTAACAGGGTTGCAAGATCTTCTAATAGGGATTATTATAAACAAGTATAGTTCATTGTGGGTGTTAATTCCCACCGGGGTTTTTACCATTTGGTTTCCTCGTAACCAAATTGTAGTGTTATCTATTGTGTTATCTGAATGTGAATTTACTTTAATGTATTCAGGAGTTAATAAGCAAAATAATTTAATTAGCTGATAACTGATTCACCCCCCCCCTTCTTAGTTATCCTTTGGGACTATTCTAATAGCTATTAGAGCTATATAGATAACTGGACTTGATGCTTGGATGCACTACTCAAGGGGAGTGATCACATAACATATTAGGACATATTTGGGTGGTCAAGCACCTGGTCATTGAAAGACATGAAGATTTCAAAAAGATACACCTTGCAGAGATGGTATGGTAAGAGAAGGAAGATAGATATGATAGCCTTTTACATTGATGTCAAAGGGGGAGTGATAGAAGTAGAAAATCACTACTATTTTAGGAGGAGATGTGAAGAAGATATTGAGAAGATTGTATTGAGAAGGATACTATTTGGGTTGACTGCTTTTCTCAATTCCAAAGGGTGAGATTGTTGGAATTGGTTCAGTAAGAGGTGTTGACATTCATGTTTTGTCATTGATGTCAACATATGTTTCAATTGAAGTCTCAGACAGACTGGTTATCACTGGTATAGGGATGACTAACATAAGTGTACAAACATTGTATAGACTTTCAGAACATGTGAGCACAGAGATGTATACTGAGATGAGAAGTGACCTTATATCTAAGATTTCTTGGCTTGGTATTACTGTTGGAATAAGTTACAACTATTTTTGTGAAGACTGGGTAAAGAAAAGTGACAGAGTTGATCTCAGAGTTTTTGAGATAACTTGGATGCAAGCATGAGTTATGATTTGTGAGCTTAAGGCATGGTAGAAGATATGTTGGAAAATGTTACTTGTGATTTTTGGGTCGCTTTATTCTTGGTAACGTCAGTTGAAGCATGTGATCTTGTGAAGATCTATTTGTGGCCGACTACAATGATGAAATGTATTTAGAGGATGACAAGCATTGATTATGGATCTTGGAGTATACTGGATGAGTTATAATTGATGTTTACTTGTGTAAGGTACCGTGTGTATCTTAGCAAGGGTCTATATAATTTTTTGTACATCGGGGAAGTCTTAATAAGATGACCTAATTGTTTATTATAAACTTGTATAAAGAAGAGTTGATTCTTGGTGATGTAAAGTGGTTGTAGAAAGAAAAAGATGCGAGCTTATATTTTTGAAGTTGGCTGGATGTAGAGAAGAGGTAGTGATTGTGATGAACCTCATTGGAAGTTTTTAATAAAATCAAGTTTCTATCAGTTAGTTCACTAGTTATTGTTACTCCTATATCTATATTTCAGACAATGAGTTTAGAATATGGTTTTAACCTTCACATTTGGGCAATGTGCCTGAGCAGTGAGCCTTTTTTTTTCTTCTCTTGAATCCTAACAGGGTCCATCATTTAATAGGGGCTATATACTGTATGTAATAATCAACTCCTAACATGAATACTATACTTTCAGTGCAATGTTTGTGGGTGCTAATTCCCACTGGGGTTTTTCCATTAATAGGGTTTCCTCGATGACAAATTCTTGTTTTTATGGTGTTACATTTGTTATGTTTAGATTTGCATTAAGTATATGATTTACAAAGTATAAATTTTAATTTTATTTGGCTCACAACTTATTAACCCCCCCACCCTCTCAGTTGTGTTTGGAGGACTATTATTTCTAACACTTCCTTATGACAATTGAAAGATACCAATTTATACCTTCTCTTGACAGTGTGATTTTTCACCTTGGGTGTTGATTTTCCTTCTGTATTATGTCCTTAGCACCAGATCATTCACTAGCTTCAAATTTTGAAAATCCTAAACCTCATTTCTCTCCAATTATCCTTTGTCTTCCAATTTTTTCATCAAGTCTAGCAGAACTCTTTCTGAATTTATCCAGCAGATTGTTTGCAGCCTTCAACTCTTCTTTTACCTTTTTCATTCCCTTTTCTTATTCCCTCATTCTCTCTTTCCATATCATTTTTTTCTTCATTATAGTCATGTAAATGTTCCTGCAATATAGAAACCCCTTGCTCCGATCTAAATAGTTGCTCCAAATTTTCTTTTAGGGTTTAATCTTTAGCCTTTAGGACATCTTCAACAATTTTCTTGGCATACTCAGCATCTCTTCTTCTTTCATACTCTTCAACCATCCTAATAGACTATCTTTCAAGCTCTCTTTTCAAATTCCCCACTTTTATTTTACGTCCACTATTTTTATCCATCCGATTTGCAAGCACTTCTTCAGATTCTTCAGAAAAACTACCTTCAAACAGTTGTTCAATGTAGCCTTGACTTTCACTCAATTTCTCAGCAAGCTCTCTTCTCTTAGTAAGGGAATACCTCATCTTTTCCTTCAGTTCATTGATAAATTTTCTTGCATCCTCAAGTTACTTTTCATACTTCTATCTATCCATGTTAACTTATAGGGATCTTTTCCTCAAATGGTTAAGCTTAATATTAAGAGGACCAATTCTCTGATACCAATTGTTGGAAATATTATGACTCAGAGGGGGGTGATTCAATACAAATGGGTAATGAACAAATCCAACCACCGATATAAGTAATTACACTATTAACTTCCAAACAAAAAAGCATATAACTAAAGTAAACAAATAGCAGTTAACAATATCAATCATCCACAATCTAAACACACATAACAAATTTTTTTTATCATGGAAACCATGGTAAGAGGGAAAAAAACAATGGTGGGGATGACACCCATAAGCCCAATAGTGCAATAAAATAATTTTCCATGTTAGGAGCTACAAATGCCCTTTTTGAGGGTTCACCCTGTTTGGAGTGATTAGTACATTGTTAGGAGTACAATCAGACCAGTTATGATCTACTTTGCTAGAGGATTTCAAACCTCAATAAAGAAGCTACCCTGTCAAAGGATTTGCAAATAAGAACTTGTTAAGGGATTTAACCTACTGCAACTATTAGGGAACAACAAGATATGTTGATCTGTAGAATGACAATGATTTCCTATCAGATTATTTCTACTCCTTTCCTTTCTAACACTATATTGATCTCTGCTCCTTCAATTCATGACCAACCAATCTGAAAATTATGATTGCAACCCTAAATTAAACAATTTAGTGCTCCTTATATAGATTGTCATTAGGTCACACAAGAACTAGAACTTTCTACCACAGTCGACTCAAATGATTATCTAACCTCCTCGAAAGCAGTATCAACAACATCCAATATGTCATCCTAAAATGTATTACCAATAATTAAAATTAATATGTCAGCCTCAGATTCACTTCCTTAATGAAATTTATATGAAACTTTGATCGATGACCAGTTAGGTAAACTATCTTCTCATTCTAAACATAATTCATTCAATACTTGATATGAACTGTTGCGGTTGGAATCATGGATTCCACATACCATATACATACTGTATCTATGATTACAACATTTGAATATTTCCTCAACTCGACCACTACCACAATTTGTGTCTGATATTGTTCTTCCTGAACACCAGTCAACATACATAGTTTATCTTCCCTTTACCGATCATGAACAGATCTTACTGATCACTACAATCATGATAACTAAATACATTGACATCAATGACAACTAATTATGCCTCGAATCATGACCACTCTTCATATCTCCTACAAAAATACCATAATACCAATAGATAACTACATTGTCATTCGAAAGGGTAATTTTTTTCATAATCCATCTTTTCATCATTATGAAAAGAAAAAAAAGTGGCTTGAATAAGGTGGAAGGAAATATAAAACTTCAACACTTGCATAGAAAGCCCCTAAAGATGTTCCTCAACATCACACTATATCAACTCTTTTAACTACTAAACATGAGTATATATACATGAGATAAAATCATGAAAAATATATCATAAATAATTTATTAAGATTACACTAATGATTATGTCTAAGCATCCAAAATGATCAAGACATTTCTCTAAAATTATCTATATGTATCTCTAACATCTCATCCAATTTTATACTAACACATATCAACATATCAATTAACTTATCTTTAAAATAAATACAAATTCATTTCTCCTTTTTTTTAATTGATTTACATAAATTATTGATAACATATAATTTATTTGATTGAAATAATATTTTTTAAACTAAATTAACATTTACATTTAGTTCATGCGCTGACAAATTTACATTTACATTTACATTTATCCTGGTTTGTTAAAGTTCTGATCATGTTAGTGGTTATGTTCTTGTGCTGACATTTTATTAGTCTGGTTTTGTTATTGATCACCCTTACGGTTGGTTTGTAAAGGGACAACACCCTCATTTTATCACACTACTTTATCAAAAAAAAATTACATTTAGTAAGAAAACAAAAGAATCATATATCTTAAGGTTTATATCAAACTTACAAATTTATAGGATCCTATTATGAGATCTAGAAATTATTTAAAATATTTTAAACATTGTTTACTTTTTAAGAGATTGTTTTTACATAAATAGTTAAAACATTATTGTATGCATTTTTACTATTATTCATTTAGAATTTTAAAATTCTATTTTGTATAAATTATCATTCTTGAAATTTGAATAAATTTAAAAATTTCAAATCATATTAATTATAATTATAATTATTATACTTAGATATAATGTGGATTCATAGGACCCATAGAAAGCTCCTAAAAATGTTCCTCAACTTCACACTATTTCAACTCTTTTAACCACTAAACATGAGTATATATGCATGAGATAAAATCATGAAAAATATATCATAAATAATTAATTAAGATCCCACCAATGATTATGTCTAAGCATCCAAAATGATCAAGACATTTCTCTATAATCATCTATATGCATCTTTAACATCTCATCTAATTTTATACTAACACATATCAACATATCAATTGACTTATCATTAAAATAAATACAAATTCATTTCTCCCTTATTTTAATTGATTTACATAAATTATATATAAATAAATTATTGATAATATATAATTTATTTGATCAAAATAATATTTGTAAACTAAATTAACATTTACATTTACATTTATGTTTATTCTGGTTGGTTAAAATTCTATCATGTTTAACAACTAATTTTGTTGATTGTTCTTGTCGCTGGTTTGTAAAGGGACAACACCCTCATTTTGTCACATTACTTTATCAAAAACATTTACATCTAGTAAGAAAACAAAAGAATCATATATCTTAAGGTTTATGTCAAACTTACAAATTTATAGGATCCTATTATGAGATCTGGAAATTATTTATAATATTTTAAACATTGTTTACTTTTTAAGAGATTGTTTTTACATGAATAGTTAAATAAAATTATTGTATGCATTTTTATTATTATTCATTTGGAATTTTAAAATACTATTTTGTATAAGTTATCATTCTTAAAGGTTGAATAAATTTAAAAATTTCAAATCATATTAATTAGAATGATAATCATTCTACTTGGATATAATGAGGATTCATATCATGATTTATGAATGACATTTTATTTAGTGCTTGTAAGACATATTACATAATTTTTAATCTAATGGTAAAGTTAGATAGTTCACAAATAATCTATTATAGATAAGTCTTATTAAGTACAAAAGTGTAACATTCTCAAAGAATATAATTAAGATTGTAGCCCAAACTAATTAGATTAAATGAACGTCTTTCAAATCTTGACTCTTAACTGAAAGAAGTAATAATGTTTACACCACACATCATAACATAATTTAAGAAAAAGAACTCTTTAAAACCTAACTTTCACTACTATAACTCCCATTCATAATCCTTTACAAAAGACTATTAAACTTCAATTTAACTACTAAACATGAGTATATATGCATGAGATAAAATCATGTAAAATATATCATAAATAATTTGTTAAGATTACACTAATGATTATGTCTAAGCATCCAAAATGATCAAGACATTTCTCTAAAATTATATGCATCTCTAACACCTCATCCAATTTTATACTAGCACATATCAACATATCAATTAACTTATCTTTAAAATAAATACAAATTCATTTCTCCTTTATTTTAATTGGTTTACATAAATTATTGATAATATATAATTTATTTGATTGAAATAATATTTTTTAAACTAAATTAACATTTACATTTAGTTCATGTACTGACAAATTTACATTTACATTTACGTTTATCCTGGTTGGTTAAACTTATGATCATGTTAGTGGTTTTGTTCTGTACTGACAAAGTTATTCTTTTATTAGTCTGGTTGTGTTATTGATCACCCTTATGGCTGGTTTGTAAAGGGACAACACCCTCATTTTATCACACTACTTTATCAAAAAAAAATTACGTTTAGTAAGAAAACAAAAGAATCATATATCTTAAGGTTTATATCAAACTTACAAATTTATAGGATCCTATTATGAGATCTAGAAATTATTTATAATATTTTAAACATTGTTTACTTTTTAAGAGATGGTTTTTACATAAATAGTTAAAACATTATTGTATGCATTTTTATTATTATTCATTTAGAATTTTAAAATTCTATTTTATATAAATGATCATTCTTAAAAGTTGAATAAATTTAAAAATTTCAAATCATATTAATTAGAATTATAATCATTCTACTTAGATATAATGTGGATTCATAGGACCAATAGAAAGCTGCTAAAAATATTCCTCAACTTCACACTATTTCAACTCTTTTAACCACTAAACATGAGTATATATGCATGAGATAAAATCATGAAAAATATATCATAATTAATTTTTTAAGTTCCACCAATGATTATGTCTAAGCATCCAAAATGATCAAGACATTTATCTATAATCATCTATATGCATCTTTATCATCTCATCTAATTTTATAGTAACACATATCAACATATCAATTAACTTACCATTAAAATAAATACAAATTCATTTCTCCCTTATTTTAATTGATTTACATAAATTATATATAAATAAATTATTGCTAATATATAATTTATTTGATCGGAATAATATTTGTAAACTAAATTAACATTTACATTTACATTTATGTTTATTTCGGTTGGTTAAAGTTCTATAATGTTTAACAACTAATTTTGTTGATTGCTCTTGTGGCTGGTTTGTAAAGGGACAACACCCTCATTTTGTCACATTACTTTATCAAAAACATTTACATCTAGTAAGAAAACAAAAGAATCATATATCTTAAGGTTTATGTCAAACTTACAAATTTATAGGATCCTATTATGAGATCTGGAAATTATTTATAATATTTTAAACATTGTTTACTTTTTAAGAGATTGTTTTTACATGAATAGTTAAATAAAATTATTGTATGCATTTTTATTATTATTCATTTGGAATTTTAAAATACTATTTTGTATAAGTTATCATTCTTAAAGGTTGAATAAATTTAAAAATTTCAAATCATATTAATTAGAATGATAATCATTCTACTTGGATATAATGAGGATTCATATCATGATTTATGAATGACATTTTATTTAGTGCTTGTAAGACATATTACATAATTTTTAATCTAATGGTAAAGTTAGATAGTTCACAAATAATCTATTATAGATAAGTCTTATTAAGTACAAAAGTGTAACATTCTCAAAGAATATAATTAAGATTGTAGCCCAAACTAATTAGATTAAATGAACGTCTTTCAAATCTTGACTCTTAACTGAAAGAAGTAATAATGTTTACACCACACATCATAACATAATTTAAAAAAAAGAACTCTTTAAAACCTAACTTTCACTACTATAACTCCCATTCATAATCCTTTACAAAGACTATTAAACTTCAATCATTACTGTCATATAACTTTTTTAATTAAAAAGTATTTAACATTTAACTCTTAAAGAAAAGAGTGAAATAAAATTATACCTCAAGCAAAACTTTAATTAGAAAAAAACACACATACAACTATAGTCAAACCAATTAATTCAAAGTTCAAAAATTAGCGTTCGTTACTTGATTATTTACCAATAAAAAAAGAAAGTATTCGTACCGTAAATGATTATTATATAAAAAATTTAATTATGGGCAAATAATTCACATTAAGGTAGGCCGATCTCATGATTAGTAAGCAAACAATAGGAATATGACAAAAATTAGTTTAAAAATGAATGAATAAGAATTTGCTCCCCGTGAAGCAAAAGACGTACTAATTCTTGATAGGTACTCTACAATTTTTTATTACCACATTATTTTAGTGAAGCAAATTTTAATTAATTTGTGGCTTTGTCAAAGCTTTTGTCGTATAGACTATAGATGCCTAACGTCAATTTCTATTTTCTCAATTATTTATTGTGGTCATGATTGGAACTTCACACATTGGTTGTTATCCATTAGAATGTTACAACCTCACACATTGGTTGTTATCCATTAGAATGTTACAACCTTATGGACCACAAGGGTATATTTATTCTTTTTAATATATCTTTATTCTTTTTTAATATTTTTATTTTATCAATAGGATTGGTGGAAAAGGAAAAAATAAAGAAAATCTTGGAGCTTTGGAATATTCCCCTAGCCTTTGTTGCTTTAATGGGCCTCATTAGCTAGCAATGCCCCTTGCCCACATCTTGCAATCATGAAGTCCTATGCAATGATGGATGTTGCCTTCAAATTTAATGTCAAATTTAAATATGCTAGACAAATTTGAGTTTAGGTTTTGAATTTTTTTTAAAAATAAATAAATGAAATGAAATTATATTAGAAAATAATAATGTGTAAAAAATATCATATTGTTAAACTTTAAGTTACAATCTAAAAATCTTTTCAAAGACCCATAGCTAAAAATCTTTTCAAAGGACCCATAGCTGAAAATCTTTTCAAGGACCCATAAGGAAAAATGCATGACCTGATGAGTAAAGAGCATAATGATTATTCCTTGCCTATGCAAAAATTAGGTGACATTGTTTTTTTACTATAACCCTATCATTTTCATAGCCCACCTTAGGAATGGCATTGGGTTTCTAAGCATAATATGCCTCAACATTGGGAATAAAGGAATTGACATCAACATGTGTAAAGTCAAGGAAAGCTTTACATATGTCATCTCACAATCCAATGATGAACTTATATTAAAGCATGGTTGGATAACTATACTCAATTTGGGTTTGTAACTTATTTTAATTTTATTTATTTAATTTTTAAATAGTTAATATTTAATTTATTTAGATAGATAGGTAAGTTTTCTAGATTAATATTAAAAAGAATTTGCGTACTTTCTTTTATTTTATTTCTATTAATATTATATTGTGTGGATGAAGTAATGGAATAGTGTTAGATTTTAAGTCAAGGTTATTTTATTATTTTAGTTTATCTTAAGTCAAAAGTTATATTTTAAGTTGGCTTTTTTAATACAATAATTAATCTTAAATTAAAAATCATTAATTTTAATATATTATATTTATCATACCAAATTAGTATCGGTCTATTTCTTATGATTTTAAACTCATCTTGCAATGCCATATTTGTAGTTGGATTCTCTAAATAGAATCATATGTGTGATTTAGTGCTCTAGTTTTAATTGACAAATCTCATAGTCTCAATTATGACAACTATGAAATATAATCTTTACACATTAGTGTGCAGCCCAAATTTTTTTTTTTTTTTTAGTTTTTTATTTATTTATGTATGTAAGGCTGGTAGTTGAAGTTATCATTCTACATAAATTTAATATGAAAATATCATGATAGAATAACAAATCTAAAACAAATAGATACAATTTTGGATATGTTAACATCATCTATAGTAATGTATTCTAGTTGAATGACCATTTTTATTCCATAGTTGATTTTATGCTCCAATTAAATTCAAAAAATTCATGTACACTCAACACTATTCTCATAACATTAATAGCATAATAAATTAATCAATAATCTATGAATCCTTTCAATTACTTAACACTCTCTTACCATGTGTCCAATATTCTTTATATCGGTTTTCCATGACTTGGGTAGTGTGTAGTCTTGCAAAGATGATCACATACATGAGTCTTCCAATTGTACTTACATATAGAAAATTCTTCATGTCTTCTAAATCCTTCCAAGATTTAGGACATTATTCTATGGTTATTCCATACTCATCTTTGTACCAACTAGTAGGGATACATTTATCAATTTATCATCCTACATACTAAACCTTTAATAAAACTATTTCAATATATTTTCTATGGGTTGGCCACAATTTACTATTTTTCCTATCCCTACATGTCCCCCTACCAATCATGCATCCAATATCTTGTAAGTATTTCATATCAAACTTATTAGAAAAAGATTTTTAAGTTCTCGTATCAATGCTTAATTTTCTTTAATGGTAAAATATCGTCAACATATACAATAATAATTAGATTATAATCATCCACATGTTAATAGAATACATGATGGTCAATACCAATTCTTCCAATACCCAATTCCATGACATGCATGTTAGATTTTAATTTCATGTATATGTTGACTACCTTAAACCATAAAAAGTGTTCATCTTACAAACTAGTTTCCTTTATATTTCCCCATGTATCCCTTGATTTTACCATGAATATTTCCTCCTCTAATTCTACATAAAATCTTTTTATATTAACATCTATTCGCTCAATTCCAAAGTCAAGTGTTCTCTAAGTAGTAGATAACAACTTCCTAATAGAAATCAACTTAACATCAAAGGAAAATATTTTACTAGACTATATTCCCTTATTTCAGGAATAACCATTTTCACCTTATACTACTCAAGTTATCCATCCAAATTGAAATTATTCTTTAACACCTACTTGCAACCAATAGGTTTTCTACCCTTAGGTAGATCAACCACATTCCTAGTCTTATATTTCTTCATTGCCACTATCAACTAGTCTGTGGATCACTTACAATGATTTTTCTTTCTATCTGAGAGTGTTTTCCTTATATATATATATATATATATATATATATAAAGGGATCTCTGTTATCTTGTAGATCTTCTCATATCTACCATCAAAGAGTTTCCTATCACATATACATAATGCACTTCTTCATAACTTATGCTATTAGATGTGATTACCTCTTCTTATCCAAAACTATCATGTCCACCACATCATTTCTTTACATATACATCATGTTGCTCTATTTTTATTTCAAAATGCACCTTCTCCCTTGTATTCTCCTCTTGTTCTCTCAAGTAGGAAAATCCCTAAATATCCTAAGCTTGGAATACATTGAGTAGAGAATATGGATTTCTTTAAAACCTTGTATCATGAGACATTCTCACCACAAATGATAAAACTACTAGTTTTATCCTTAAAATATAAGTTAGGATACCTCTCCTTCACGACCTAAATAAATTTCTCATAAAAAACACCAAAAAATGTGTCATCATTAGTTTACTACTAGTTGATATTTCATACAATGTCTTATTTTGTAGCATAGAAACACAAGACACGATTTTCAAGAAACATGCAATGCTAATTGTATCATCAACACAAAAATATTTTCCTAGAATATAACGAGCAATTGAACATAATGTTGGGTTGGTCAAGCATAGATTATTCAATGTTTTAGCTGCTCCATTCTAGACTATATTATACATGAGATATTCCTTTGCTTCATAATTCCAACATGTTCATATAATATTTCAAGTTAATTAGAAAATAATTCACCTCCATTGTCTATTACAAGTATATTTATTTTATAATTAATATGATTCTTAATAAGATTCTTGAACTTCTTAAACTTGAGAGACACCTTACACTTCTTTATAACCAAATTTATCCAAGTACATACATCTAGAATAATTCTTAATGAGTGAAAATAGTATATTAAGACTTTAATACCAATATATGGGATATCCATAGTTCATGAAACACATCATTTTGCACTTCACTTCCAAAATATCCTCTACTCTAGTCCTTCCCCTAGGGACAATTCTCTATATTGGGAGACAACCAATTCTAGTAGTCCAAAATACTCACAACCACACACAACAAGATAAGAATTGATCACTACCACTTTTATACAAACTCATAAATCAAGTATCAAAGAGGAATTGCATTGATTGCTCAAAGCATACACCTACCAAATGAATTATGAAAATGTCACACTAAGTAATTTTTTTGAGGAGAACACCCAACACTGTGAAGAAAGAAATTTTAAAATCTTATACAAGGTAAAAGATACATATACCTTTTGAACTTTGTGTTATTTTATTCTGGCATCTAAGTATTCAAAGACTTATGTTTAAAAACTATGCGTTTGTTTATATTTTCTCAACTACAAAATAAAATTTGAGTTATTATGGTTGTTCTCATGATGCCTTCTTGCTTGATCTGTATGTATATGTTTATAATAGAAACTTTGAGTTCTAGGTTATTTATTCATCCAGGATTGGGTTATCAAAATATCTCCCTTTTTATTTACATGTTATATTAATAAGGTGAACTTCATGTTATTTTATTGTTTTCTGTCTATTTATGAATCTACAAATTGCATCTATATCATAACTATGTGCATGTGTTAGTTTTCCTTTTCCCTCTTTTTGGTTAAAAGCACAAACTTGGAAAACAAAAATTAAATCACAAGAGGGAGCTGTACCTCTAAATTTTTGAGGAAAATTGTCAGTTAAATGGAAACTTCTCCAACTTTTGGTTTCTATCTGTCTTTCATCTTGGGCATAATGAATCATTTTTAAAGGTTATTTAAATGAAAAGATAAATTTGCAAACTAATAGGGTTCACATCATGGTTAGAGCTATTATTCAAATTATTGTTATTATTGTCATTATAGTTAGGATTAGGATTTAGGTTAAGGATTAGGATTATTTGAAATTATGGTTGGGGTTAGGGGTTCTTACAATTCAAGTATGGGTACAGATATGGGCACAGAAATTTGGTATGAGGATATGTGCAAATTTTTGGGGGGTTTGGGTATGTGCGTGTTATATATATATATATATATATATATATATATATATNTGTGTGTGTTATATATATATATATATATATATATATATATATATATATATATATATAATTTGATAGTATGATACTTCATCATTGATCAATACTAAATGTCAAAGATAAATATTAAATGCCAATTGAATAAACCTTACACATATAATATCATCATCAAATACACATACTATACAAAACAAAGTAGTAGTGTCCAAAAATCAAATGGGGTTTTGGGGGCAATTACCACAATGGGGTCAAGGGGTAGTGCTCCTTACAAGGGTCTCGGGGTAGCGCCCCTCATGGGTCTCGAGGTAGTGCATCATTTTATGGCCTCTTAAAGGGTCATTTTAGGCCCACCAATGACCCCCTTCAAAAATAACCACCTGCCCTTTGAAATAACAAAATGGAAAAATATGAGTTAGAGACCAAATGAGAAAAAAAATGATATGTTTTTAGGTTGAATGGTCTTATAAAGGGTCATTTTAGGGTTTATAGAAAAATATTAAAAAAACACTTTTTAAAATGCTTTTTCACTGACAAAGTCTTTTGGTACCACTGATCCATCTACATGCATCTGGATGCACTTCAGGTGCGTCCAAGATAGACATCCTAGATGCAACCAGAGCGCATCCAGACTATGCATCTGAACCATTACACATTAAAATATGGTACGTAGGCCCAGGGTGCACATTTGGTAACTAAGTTTATACACACACAAATAGATATATTATAAATTTATATACATCATACATGTTCAAACATATTATAATAATAAGTTATAACCATCATACTCGTAAATCCATAATTGCCAATAAAATTATAAATAAAATACCTCACTATGGGTTTATGACTAGTCCAGGCTTAAAAAGGGGTTACCCCCTTCACAAATTTATGAGGAATTCAATTCTAGATGTAAACCACATAGTTGATGGCCTCTATCCAATATTGAGGTGCCAAAGATTTGGAGTGAGTCATACAATTAGCCATCTCCTTCAAGGACCTATTCTTGAGTTCTACAACTTCATTTTGCTAAGGACTATATGGGAGTGTGTGCTTTATATTGATACCCTTTGAAGCACAAAACTATTCAAAATGATTTTTAACATATTCTCCCCCATTATTTATATGTAAAACCTTGATGAACTTCCCATATTGCTTCTCTGCAAAAGATTTGAAATCTAGAAATTTTTCAATAACCTCAAACTTTTGTCTGAGAAAGTAAACCCACGTGTATCTAGATAATTCATCAATAAATTTCAAGACATATCTATCCCTGCTGAAAGATGGTTGTGGAAATGGTCCTGCCAAGTCACTATACACAAAATCCAATAGTTGTGTATCTCTCCATGCTTTACCATTATCAAATTTCTCCTCATGATGCTTACCAAGAATGCATCCCTGGAAAGCTCCACCAGAAAAATGAATAGAAGGTAACCCTGAAATCATGTCCTATTGACTGAGTTGTTGCAAGTAACGGTAGTTCAAGTAGCCAAATCATTGATGCCACAAACAACTCACCTCATGTACATATTATCAACAATGCAATGGATTCAGACATAAAGCTGATCAATGCAGATCTAGACTAGCTACAAGAAATTAAGGACAAAGGAACATTAGATGATTTAATTGCAATTAGAGTGGAGATATTTCCAAATATTACAGAAGTAGGAATTAGAATCATAATGTGTCAACAAGTCAAAATAAGCCTACAAAGAAGATTGATATAGAATAAGTTAGAAAACAATTGGACAAGATATGAAAGAAGAAAGAAGTAGAAACATAAAAAAAAGTGGTTGTACCTAGCTCCTGTTCAATAAATGTCTTCAAAAATTGATTCAAAGTGCTTTGGCATAGGGGTAGCTAAAAGAAAGATATGTCTCCCCTGCCAAAGAAGGTAGTATTATCATCACAAAATGATATGTTTTACAAGATAACAAATTAGAGTTATCAGAGAAATTAGCAAGAGAAAATATGGCATTGTGGAAATTTATAGAACAAGCAAAATTCATTGTACGGACAGAAAAAGTTTTCAAAATTAGGTGAAATCTACAACATATACAAATTATACATATTGGGTAAAATATGTCATATTATATAGTTTTCTAACTAAAGTATATATTCTATTATTTTATACAATGATATTAAAATATGTATTATGCAAATATATTTAAATTATAATTCAAATAAATTATTAGCATAAAATTCATGCTTCCATTATATAATAGACCGATACAAATTATCTAAATAAATTTAATCATGGTTGTTAGTTAAAAATATACATAACTATAATTATGGATTTCTACATGACTCAAGGATCTAAAATAAAATGATTCAAATTTAAGATAATAAGGTCACAAATTATGAAACATCTTGTAGCTATACCACACGTGAGATGGGGAACATAACCCTAACACATTTTTCCAAATAATTTTGTTATCTAATCAATCATCGTTGGAGAAAATCTATGTCTGCACACTCATCGAAAACATCATATATAGTTGTATAATTCAAAATAACCAAGGTATAATATGCATATAGCCACCAATGAGATATTTAAAAATAAACTGCATATAACTAAAAATCATTTAACATTTAAGCATGATTTGGATGTACTAATACAATATAGATAATTCCCTAATGGTGAGCTCAGTGACCATTGGAAAGGGCACATATTGTAATAAAAGTTAATGAGGTTTAAGAATTGCTACATCCAAACATATACCAATGTGCATAGGAAAGGAATTACTTCCAATAATGAATATCATAGCTGAATTACAACGTATTGACTAAAGTATGTGTAATCTAGCAAGGCCATATCCATCCTACAACTACACCATATCAAAATTATTTCATAGTAATCTTTAACTAGGAAAATATAAGAGTTAATATAGGGTGCACGCTATATATGTCACCACATAAATAATAATCTACTATACTAAACTATTATTGCACACTATGAATAGATTCTTATGAAATTTTATAAGTTATTAGAAGTGTTTATAGTATAACCACCACTACAATATCTTCACTTGTAATATAGCTTATATAAACATAACTTTAGTACCTTGTGTCATCTTCAAAAAAATTGCCCTTTTCTCAAAAAATTTATACATGATCTGTAGTTTTATTGCACGTGCTCCTGCATCATTAATCATGCTCCAACAAAAAAACTAAGCTCAAATGTAGTCATGTACTCTTCTAGATGATTTGTAGTTTTGATCACCACAATCGCACACATAAATAAACCATATATAGTACACCATAGCTAATTGCCATTGCACCTATTACATTAATTCACATAGATGCCAGATACCAAATACCTATTTAACTTAACATATTTTAGCACAATATGGTCTAAAAGCAAATTTTTCTATAAGGAATATTTGTAGGTGAATGTAATGCAAGTTCCAACATGCCATAAATTTTGAAAGTAAATGAAAATACTTGATGAAACTAAATAGATCATTTCCTTACATTTTGGTGAACCCACTTGATAAAAAATTTACTAGAGTTTTCATCGAGTCATGATTCTTTTATATTTTATGTTTTAAAGATTTGATTATTTTGTTTTCGAAATAATTTTTAAAATTGATTTCTTCTTATGCAAGTATTTATTTATTTAGGGATTATCTCTTAATTTATGATAGCTTCTAGTCCATCATTATGTGGGATTTTATTTTCATATCTTAGTCATAAGTTTTCATCAACCCTTGGGCATCATTGTCTTCCATTTAGACTCATTATGGGTTTTAATGTACTTTCAAAATTGAAGTCATCCTTCCTTTCTTGATTATTTCATATTATTTTACCATAAGGATCCAAATTGTTTATAATTTTTCATCCTTCTTAGAACTTGTTATTACCTTTCCTTACATTTTTTTAATTTTTTTATACTACTCTTTTGAACTATTTTAAATCTTCCGTCCTCCACCATTCACTTCTTGGAACTTCCTTCATAGCCCCTACAATTTGTACATGTTCTTTCTACCACTCAAAACCTTATAGTGTTGGATTTGTACCCATTCTAAGAACCCTTGGCATCATGACAACATTGTCTAATCCTTGCTTCCTTCCATAAAACATAAAAACATTGCCACATTATAGGAGCCTTTAAATTTCTTGCATTTTAAATCTTTTATTATTTTCCAAAACCTTTGTACATAGGGGTGATAAAACCTCCCAAATTACTAGCCTTTATAGTTGAGGTTAAATTAAATCACTCAATGGAGTAATTAATTTATTCTTCTACATAGAAATCAAATTTTTATTTTGTTTTACATATTTTGTCCCTAATCTTTAAAGGAATGTCATCTCAAGAATAAAAAAATCCCAATGACAACTAACTGATGAATTTGCACCAATTATATAATTTTTAAAGTTTTGAAGGACAAGGTTACTATTATTCCAATACACTCTTCACCATGCAAGAAAAATCACTACTACATAAGATTAAAAAGTACAATTGAAACCACTCTCCATAGTTTGACACCATATTATTTCCCAATTTCTTATTCAAAACCTTCTCATGATCTTCTAAGCTTTATTTTCATAGTTTCCCTTTATGTTTTTCTATCTTCTAGATTTGTTTTTACGAACCATCATTATCATTTCAAAATATTACGTAGTCATTTGAAAAAAAATGGATCTATTGTTATATAATTAACGTAAGAATTGTGCAAAGGGGTTTTTTATTGCTTCTTTTTCTTCTTCTAAGGACTGGGATTTGATTCTGGAAAAGTTGTGGGTTTGGGGAAATCATTCTTTTTCTGCCAAACCCTGTATAGTCTCTTTCAACCCTCTCACAGGACCACTCAATGTGCGTTTTGTGTGGGTCCGCCTTCCAAATACCCCACTCCATTTCTAGGAGATGTATTCTTTTGAGTCTGTTGGGAACTCCCTTGGCCGTTTCCTGAAAGTGGATGAAGCTATGAAGACTTTGGGCCATTCTGCATTCACTCGTATTTTGATTGATTTGGATGTGTCTCGACCGCTTCCTGGGGACGTGGTGCTCATAGTTGGGGATAGGCCATGGAATCAAGCACTAGATTATGAGGTCCTTCCCTTCCGTTGTCATTGTTGCTTCTCAACTGGTCACATGGCGACTGATTGCGCTCTCCTACGTCGCAAAGGTGCTGCTTCTTGGTGGAAGGCTGCAAGTATTGATCATTTGACAGTTCATGTTCCTGACTCTCTTTCTAAGTCCTCCACTAAGGATTCATAGGATGCTAATGAAGATGAAACCACTACAAAAAAACTTGATGATCTCTCTATTGCTACTCAGGACCAGACTTGTGTTATCGCTCCAAGTCTTTCTCCCACTGCAACCCTTGTTTCTGCCTCCATCTCTACTAGTGCTTTTCCCTCTAGCCAGGAGGACATTTATGCTCCCTCTACTTCTGCTACTGCTTTGCACCATGCTTTTGTTGACACTGCCCAACTTTTACAGCACTCTGGCTGCTGTGTTGACAACTTTCCTAGTGGAGTCACCTTCGTTGGGATGTCAAAAGAAAGTATCGCCTGGACAGTGGTCCAGAGATGTAGAAAGAACTCTCATCCTTCTTCTCTTGCGGTGTGAGTTTGGCCCTTTTGGTTGGGTAAAAGACTTTGTGCTTTGTGTTAGTAATTAATTTGTAATTTTGGTCAGTAACCATTGTGGTAACTATGTACTTTTGATGGCCTGACATTCTGTTGTTGGGCCGTGCTCTTGTAACGGGCCAGCCCCCTAGTTTTTTGACTGCTTTTATTATAAAAACATGAGAATTTAATTATTATATTTCCAAAATTCCTTAAATCTTCACTAAAGTAAATCAGGATACTAGTTTAAACAATACATGAAATATTTTAAATTCTTATATGGAACTTGAACCGAATTTTTATAATTGCTCACTTAAACTAAACTAGTAAGATCGTGTACCCAAATATAATTTATGATAAAAAAATTTCAACCTTAAACTTAATAGTATTGGTAACAATAGTAGTGCTCATGGCGGCATCATAAAAATATCATTCTCACTAGATTGGACATTTGAGGATTCAAACAAGGAATTAAATGAAATTGGTGATAAGGTTGAGATCTTAGCATTCAAAGAACTAAAAAGGTCTATTAGTCAATTGATATGAAGAGAATATTAAGTTAGATATAAAATTGGAAAAAAAGTGTGGAAATATTTATGAACCACAAATATCACAAACTCAAAAATTTCAATTACAAAATTATACAAAGATATTTCGAAGGAATGTGAGAAATTCTTATATCATTCATTTTTAGAATTTTGAAATTGTTTGATTGTTATTCTATTAGATGTTCATATTTTTTTAAGAGGGGTAAATGATTTGACACGAAGCTATGAATAGTTAGGCCACGAATGAGGGACCTCATCCCTATTTAAACATTTAACAATAGCAATCTAACAAGATTTGAACCTTAATGGCAAAAACAACAAGACTACAACTTAACTATCACACCATGCTAATATTTTAATATGATTTAATGTATTATATTTTTTAACCTCTATTAGAAATCTAGATTCTTGAAAGAATCCACTTTTACAATTTATTTCCTAATAAAACAGAACCTTATTAATAAAAAATTTACTTCAAATAGCCTTTACCATTAGGAGGTGGAAGAAAAATAGTAGTTTATAACAACCAAGAAAGCCAACTACTCCATGAATACTATAGGTAGCATAGGCAAAAATATATTTATTTAACTAATAACAAATGGTTGCTTGGACACATGGACTTCCGGTTTTAATGGCAAGGAGAATCATAGTCACAAACTGGCAATTCAAAATGTCTCTCATTCCCTTTAAAAAAAATTATGTCAATGCCAACAAAAGATATAAAGCAACATGTAAATTGATTTGTGGGTCACGGGGATGAATAATGAATGAGCTTGAAATGGGCAGCAAGTTGTTATAAATGCAAAGTGTAATTAAGACATTTGTGCCACAAGGTCATCAAATACAAAATATGTGTAAATGATTATAACCAAGAAAATAGTAATCTAATGAAACCTCATAGACTTTGAAGTGATAAATAAAGAGATGTGATTTTTTCATGGAATCTGATGTGTGGAAGAGAATGAAGATGAGCACATGGAAGACAATTGACTTGACTTGTGATACTAAAGTAGGAAACCGACATCTCATTTTTAGTATGGTTGAAAAACTATGGGCAAGAATTCAATCAAATTGGGGTATATGTTTTCAGTACAATGAAAAAGATAATGGTAAAAAACCCTAAATAGACCCTATTAAGCAATAACCAAACTTTAATACTAAATAAATAACATGGGTTCCCTCCACTTTTACAAGTGGGAAGCATGAGAACACATTAATAGTGTTGAAATATACAAGTGGGTGGCATGAGAAACATTAACACTGTTCATAATATTAATAAGAGTGGGTGTAAAGGTAAGGGTAATGTGGGTCATGCATGCATGTGCAACCATGTGGCATGTCGCTAGGGATGGCCCCACTCTCCACTTACCCACAATTTCATTATTTTTTAATGCCATTTTCTTTATTAATGTTATGTTCTCCCTATTTCCTTCGCCTATGCTTTCATCATCTATGACATATTGCTGAATGTCAGGCCATGTTTGCAGGCCTAACAAAGAAATTTATGTCTGTACTTTCTGCCATTTGCAGTTTTTAGGTCTCACCCAAAACCATCACCCTTCTCAATATTGATTTCAAGCCACAGTACTTGCAAACTAAAGAGGCAATATCAGGTATATATATAAGTATATCTGCATATGTACCCATATATTTCATCAGTTTCATTTGTATATGGCTGAATTACTTATATGGGTGTCATGGAGTACAACCGTGATCTAGATTTGTGTTTGTTTTGATGGTTTTGCCATTGCAATTTTGCAGACTTTGAAGGAGGATTTTAAGGTCTTGCTTCTAGGTTAAGAAACAATAACAGTTTAGGTCAAATCCAGTCCTGCAACAATACATCATTATACCAGTTGTAGTTTTCTTTAATTAGCTTGTATCAGAGTGCAGAAATCTGGGATTTCTCTGTTTGGGTAGTTGTATACCTGGTTTTTTTAGATATCTCAGGCTAATCTGTCATAAGAAATGAATATCCCACCAAGTTCTTTCAGACAGAAATACATGGCAAGGCTTCTGAGGGCACTCAGTAGCATTGATAGAATTAGTAACAACAAGGAGTTGAGCTTGCTGAAGAGGAGAAAGAGAATCAAGCTTGCAGCAGACATATCACTGGCTCTCACATCCAATGGGAGTCTCTGGAGCCATGCTTTGATATCAAAACTATCCAAGATTAACAAGGATAAGACCCTCTTGCAGAGAATTATAGGTAAGAGGACTGTGAGAGACATGAAAAACAGTAACTCTCAATGCTGCTCTGGTACCCACATGCAGAAACTAATGGCTGGCAGGAGGAGAGCAATGAAAAGATCATTGATGAAGAGGAGGAATATGATCAAGGGCATGGCTGATATAGAAACATGTCCAATGAAGGTGAGGCCAAATCCCTATCAACTTGCAAGGAGCCTGGTGTCCCAAAGAACAAAGCTGCTCAAGAGACTAATTCCTGGTGGGGAATCCATGGACAGTTGCTGTCTATTGAAAGAAGCAGCAGACTATATCATCTCCCTCAGAACTCAGGTAGAAGTCATGCAATCCCTTGCAAATAATGGTAGTCAGCAATCTAGACAAACTCTCCAATGATAGACTCATCACATACAGTATGTATATACTCATTGTGTATTGCTTGTTATTAGAGATTCAAAATTCAATATCAACCCTATGTCTGCTCTAAGGATGATGCCATGCAATACCCAAGTCTAGGACTAGAATCCATGGACTCCTCTGCCCTGCATGGAAAGCCTTCTCCAAATGGAAAAAAAAAAGGAAAAACACCCTTGTCTGCAATGCTTCAACAGTGTCTTTCTGTTTTCTTGTCTTGTTTTCCTCAATGGATCATGTATTTTGATTCTAAACATTGAGGAAATAAACTCACACAGCTATTACCAAAAGCTATGCACATTAGTATCACCTTCTTTTATTTCCCATGTTTCTTTGTCAACTTCTTCAGGTGTTTTCCTCAATAGTTACTGTTATAGTACCGGCTCCTACTGTTTGTAGTTATCAGATCCAATATACTGCAAAGCCAGAGATTATTCTGAGTTGCTTTCATCCAAAATGTGAAAAATGTAATAGTCATTTATCTTTCCATACTCCCATGGCAATGTGTGACAATAGTATTTTATTTGTTTCCTTTCAAATAATGCAGAACATATGTGTATATATATATTGTCCATATTATTTTTCTGTAAATTTCTTCTACATTCCATATGAACAAGATAGATTGGCATTTTCAGCACAGCTCTCATGATATTTAGAAAATTCTTTCTGTTGGCTTCTTTACCATGCTTAGAACCATCTATATCCAAACTGGGTTGTTGGACCTTAGTAAAACTATATAGACTTCATTGGAAGATTTTCTATTTCATTTTCTGGTTTTGCACTAGATTTGTGAAAGTTTTATCCTGTTTTGATCTAAGATTTCATGCAGTGAGCTGCGATTTCTTTTTTCACTGGAGTAGATCGTTTTACAATTTGAATTTTTTTTTAAAATAATATAAAGCTTTCTGTAGTAAATTACTCCCAAGGTGCCTTGATGAAACTGACCTCGGCAAGAAATCATGGGATTAGAAACTTTCTTAAACAAGTTCTAAAACAAAGACACCTTAAACACGCCCTAAAACAAAGACACCCAATTCACAGAAATATAAACTTCCTTAAACAAACCCTAAAAGAATACAATTTTTTTTTTCCAAGGTCAGTTCTATGTGAAAGTATGCATATGTAATCCTCTTCAATTTATTTGACTTTTGAAAATGCTATTTTAGTTCCCTAAGATGTTCTTAAGATCCTATTGGTTTGGTTCAACATAAGCAAAAATGTGTGTAAACCATTCAAATCATATCTTTTTTTATCATTATACATTCTTCATCTAGGGTAGGAAAATTTCAAAGTTTATCAATTTAGGCTTATTCAATAAATATTTTAAAATTAAGAATAAATTAATAAAGATTAATTTTTAGTTGAAAAAAATAAATATAAAAAATTAAATAAAAAAGATTTGTATTTGGTTTTGGAATTAGGATGAAGAATATATTGTTGATTTGTATAGATTCTATTTTGTTGGAAGTAATAGTTCCCTTCAATGTTCCTAGAATGGTTCTCCTTGAAATTAATCTTTTACTTTATGAATTGATTGCAAATTGGATGTCTTTAAATACTAAGACCTATCAATAAATAATGCAAACACAAAAATTTGGCTCATAATGGCTATTGAAATAAGAAAAGTTGAAAATAAAATTTTAAAATGCAAGGCCCAATCTTGCGAGGCATGAGGTCAAACCCAATTTCAACGGAATTGACTTGGGATTGGGATTGGGATTGGGATTGAGATAGGGAGTTGTAAAATCTCAAGGTAAGGAATAAATATTTGGATGTGGGTATAAGGATAAACATAGTAAGTGATTGATACTGATGTAAACATGGAAGTAAATGCAAATAATGATGAGATAAGATTGAACATATGAAAGTATTTATAAATTGCAATATGTGAAAGATAAGAGGATTAATCCAAATTTACACAAGAGTGAACTATTTGTAGATGGATATGTGCATAAAAATGAGAGGTGGATTGGTGAGTACAAAGTGACATCTTTTTCTTTAAATCAACAAAGCTTGGACTTGGATGAGGAATTTAAGATACTTGCACTTGAATGTTGAAGATAAGATGTGATAAGAAAAAAAATATTGTACTTTGAATATAATTTCAAAATGATTAAGACTTTAAAAATTTGTGAAGATTAAGAGGTTAAAAAATTAAATACACTAAAAAATATTACTATTTTTATCACTAAAATATGGTAGAAATATAGTTTATAGCTAGTATTGCAAGTCATATATTATTAATTTTCTTTTTGACAACTTACTGAAATAGATGCATTCCAAAAATTGTATCATTGATTGCACATCATTAAACTTTTGTAATAATAAAAATTAGAACTTTTGTGGAGAATAAATCATATAATAGCCTTACATATATTTTTAATTTAGAGATATGGAACCTTTTTTTAAATCATATATACTTGAAGAATATAAAGACATGAATAAAAGCAAGTAAAAAAAAAATATTAATTTATTCAAATATGAAAAGACACATAGTTGGAAAGTGAAGAAGACCAATATTTTGGTGGTGGTTTTTGTAATTTCAATCCAAAAGTGTAAATCTAACAAGGATGGAGCTAAAGGTCATTTTATTTTTATAAAATCATATAATTAGGTGTCTAAATTGTCAATTCAACAACCAAGCTCAAAAAATTCAAAATTTTCTTAAGTCTAATACATAGATTTAAAATGTAAAAAGTATACACTGTTGTAAGGAAATCACATCATGACTGTATACACTTTTCAAGCTTAAATACACTTAAACAATATACAAATTTTATCACAACACTTCTATGACAAATGTCATATCTCTAATTTGAATTTTTTTCTTTCTGAATAAGTTATATTTTTTAATTATTATTTTAAATATATTATATGATATTTATACTTATTTTAAATGAGTAAATATGATCTGTATATATTTTTTATTTTTTCTTAGAAGTGATATTGCTCTTTGCAGATAATTTTTTCCTTGTGAAAAGTCACCTTTGCACCATCATAGAATTTACTCTTCAATTTTAACTTGAATGTATAAAAGAAAAGTTATCGTATTTTTTTTCAATGTTTTAACTAGTACCTAATTTAATTTTATTATAAAAGATTATTTAACCATAACGATAAAAGAATCATGACAAGTGACATAAACCAGCACAAAGACTTAAAAAGTGAAATTGTAAAGCAAAATTTATTTCAATAATTTAAAGCATTGATTATCAGTCATCTCAATTCTATCTCTCCAATTTAATTCATATTCTACAAATGCCAATATTCTACAAATGCCAATATGAATCAGTGCTAAATGTTTGGAGTTTCAATTCTTATTTTACAAATACCAATCTTTTCAAAATGAATTACTACTAAATGTTTACTACCTAAAACAACCTTAATATTATTTATAAGCTTTTCAAATTATCATATTTTTAGTTTCTAGTTTCATTGTTGACACAAAGTAATACCAAATGCCTTTGTTTTCTTGGAAAGCAAACAAAAACTCTCTTTTTTATTTATATATTTTAACTTGCTGTGATCAGAGTTCAGCCTGAATTGAAAACATCTGCCACTAATGTAGATTTCACTATAAAATTGCTGTGTGTGTGAGTTGAAACCATTTTTCTGGGTACTGTAGGTGAAAATATTGATTTTACTGTTCCTTCTCATGGCTTGGGGAATTCCTCTTTTTATTTGGAGTGAGACCTAGGTTGTTGTAGTTTGGGAGTGGTCTGCAAGTTATCATCTGCCAGGGATTTACATTAGTTTCAACTAATGTATGCGTTCAGTGATTATGTATATGTATATGTATATGTATATGTATATGTATACGTATACGTATACATATATGTATATGTATATGTTTATGTATATGTCTATGTCTATGTCTATGTCTATGTTTATATATATGTATATGTATATCAGAAATATTATATTTCTATAATTTAATTCAATTGTGTATAATATATTTATATAAAAGTTTCATATTACATTATACAATTTTTCATTCTGTCGAATAGATTGATAGAAGTAAATTATCTCTCATTCTCATGAGAGATGGGTTCATGTGAACCACTACTCATGAATTCTGGATCAATGAGTTTGACTCAAAAACTACACAGTTGAATCCTGATAGCAATATCACAAATTATACTCAATTAAATCTAAAAATACAGTACAATAAAATGAATCTTACAGTCTCAAATATTTTAAAAAATAGAGTTCAGCATCATAAAACCAAATTTTTGTTGATCTCATTGTGGTTGGGACACTATTAGTATTTTGGTTAAATGAAGTGTCAGCCCAGATAGTTGGGTAAGATTCAGAAAGCTCTCTTTAGTCAATTTGAAACTTGGACATACTTAATGATTTTGACCTAAGAAAAGGACATGATTGATGGTAAAAGCATTACGACCAGAGATGTGTCTAAGACTGCTTACTTGTCGGCATAGTAACCTATATATACCAAGATGTAAAGGATGAGTAAAGCTATGCTATATAATCTTTATTCTAGCTTGATTTTGCTCACTTGGGTAATATGTTAATTCATGGACAATATAAATGACATGTGTGACATATAATGATCTCCCCTAGCTCTTAGTAGCAGGGGTAAATGGAAGGGTTGTATGTTTAATATTTAAATATAAATAAAGTAAGATATTTATTTGTTTATTTAAATTTATAAAAAAAATTGTTAGATTTGTATTAGTATATTGTGATGGTTAAGTTGTGGTGTTATTGTTAATATTATTGAAGTTTAAATTCTGTTGGGTGGTATTGTTGAATGTTTAAATAGGAATGAGGTTCTTCATTTGCGGCCTCACCAAATAATAGAATACCCATGATTCGAATTTACCATGTTTTGTTTTTAAGAAATTTTTATTACTTTACATGTGTAAAAGTGAAATTGATTGTCCTTATTTTTATAGTGCATTTAGAGAGGTAATGATTTTGGAGACATGTGAGATATAAGAATACAAATGTAGAAAGAGAAAATGCATATGTGTATGGACAACATACAAATAAGCTGCATTATATGATATTTGTTACAATTTGATTTTTATTTATTGGAATAGTATGCTATTTAGTGGAACTGAAGAAATAATTCAAAGAAGTTGATTGATTAAATTTGTCGACATCTATTGTAGAGAAAAACTGCAAACAAGTTGATTAGTTACATTTGTTTGCCTCTAGTATTACAATGGATAATATCAAGTTCATTTTACAATATGAAAGAATTGAAATAAGTAGTACATACAATAAAAGTGAATTGAAATAACTAGTACTTATGATCAAGAGTGATTAAGATTGTGGGATACATTAAAAATTCTAGAGGCAACCAACATATTTTATTTTAAGATTAGTGCAACGAAATGATTTGTTGATTAACAAGATTGATACATGCACCAACAATTAAGTCAATAAGGAGGTCAAAAAGATTACATGTGATTTGAATTTATGATACTAGAATAGTTCTATCAAATTTTATATTACTTTAAACATATAAAGGTGAATTTGGTTCTCCTTTTATTTTTATAGTGAATTGAAAGATGCAATAATTGCAAAACATGTGAGATATAATAGTATGTTATTTAGTGCAACTTTATTGTTTGATAAGATACGTTTAACTTGTATGATATGTTTAGAAAAAATTAAATTAGCATTTGCAACAAGAGTAATATGAAATAACTGGTACTACTTAAGAGTACTACTTTTAAGAATGATTAAGATTGTGACACATTAAAAATTTAAAATTCTTAAACAATCAACTTATTTTGTTCTAATATTAGTCCAAATGAAATTGCTTGTGGATTAACAATATTGATACATGCACCCATAGTTAAGTCAATAAAGAGGTCAAAAAGAGAAAAAATTACCTTTTTATTCTAGTTAACATAGAATGTGCAAACTATATGTTTGAAAGTGAAAAAGAGCAAGTTGACTATTTACATAAAGGTGAAAAAGTTGTTTCTAAGATTTTTCTACTTATTTTAAATGGGGATAGTGCATATCAAATATGTATTTTTAATAATATGGGTCATTGATTCTATTTTTCAACTTTGAAAATTTAGTGAAATAATGGTTGTCATATAGAGGTCATGAATTGTTTTCTTGGATCCTACATTTTGTTGTTCATATATAATTGTTCAATGCAATGTTAAATTTGTGCCTTTTGTTTAAGGAAGAAGAAGATTAATTCGTATAGAATGTGTAGAATATTTGTTGCACACAAGAAAAAGAATATGTTAACTATTTACATGATGCTAAAAAATATGTTCTTAAAATTTTCTTTCTAATTTGAATTATGATAACACACTAAAAATTTTGATTTTTTTTTGAAAAAGAGGTAAACCTCATATCTTATTTATAACATAAAAGAAATTACAACAAAGTTCAAGGAGGGAAAAAAATAGTCATAAGATATTTATTTATAGGGAGAAAACACTTTGCATTCATGTACCTGACTTCCATTGTCATTACCAAATGGATATTCTTGTATGTTGAAAATGGTAACCCTGGTGTTTCATTGGGTGAGGTCCTTGTAAAAGATAACTCTTTCTCGTCATCAATATATAGAAATACAGAAGAAGAGGATGTTAAGGAATTGCTCCTATGTAAATTTGATGACTACATAGAACTACTTTCCTCCATGCTTCCATCTGGGACATTGAATGCCCAATTTTGGTCACCTCAATTCACTTGATATTTCAAAGCTCGTCAACTTTATGTTCAATGACATCCTCTTTCTAGACATGCTCCTTTTATGTCAAAACTGGTACTCTCTGAGGGTACCAGCAAGAAGTTGAGTCCACTTTTTGGGCAAAAAGTGGAAGTGTTTTCCCTATTTTTCAAATTTTCTGTCAATTTATGTCAAAATTTGAGGCACGTAGAGATTGAATCTAAAAACACTGCACTAATAGAAAATGTAGTGCTCAGGGTCTACTTTTCAAATATGTAATTTATTTAAATACCCACATGGTAGAAAGGTTTTTTAGTAGGCATGTTTAAAAACTATTTTTTCAAAATGCCTGTTTCAGGACCATAACACACACTTGTACGACCACCACATTTTGACCTAAATAAATGAATTTTTGTGAATCCTTATGGGGAAAGATACCTAAGACACCAACGATTGATGAGAATATTTTTGTTTTTTTTATTGAATATTTTTTTTAATTAATTTTTAATTGACTATAAAATATATTTTTGAAACCTCTGGTGTACGACCACCATAATTTGATGAAAACTTCACATTTTTTAAAAAATATTTTTTTTTTATCTTCAAGGAAATTCTATGTAAATTGATGTCATATAAATTATTTTTTAAAAAATGTAAAAACAAAAAAGTTATTAAAGTTTTAGTGAACCTTACTATTTTAAGTATAGGTACCACTTTTGATTAATAAATATTGTAAAAATAGTAAAATTGATCATATCACTATAAAATTTATATTTTAGAAATCTAGACAATAAGTGCTCTAATGGGGTTTCATTTTGTCAAAAAAATTGATTAGGAAGACCCTAAAAAAATTACGGCAAGACATAAATCTGGTATTCAAATGCCTTAGCCATTATTTTGGATGTCCAAGCATAGGCTTGGTCCCACCAAGCCTGTCCCGAACCAAAATCCAATGCAAAGGGTAGTCTTGTAAATTCTAAATTTAAAAAATGGGCACACGTTTAAAAATGTGTACCCATTTCTTAAATATAATAAATCGACATAGAAAAATATGTTTCTTAAAAAAATAAAAAAATAAAAATTAAAAAATGGGCACCCATTTTGAAAAAAATGGGTACCCATTTTAAAAAATAATTGGCACCCATTTTTTGAATTTTGGATCGGGTGTTCGAGCTTAAGATGGGTGCCCGTTTCTAGTGGCATTTTTCAACTCCACAAGACTTCCGCCAAATTGGCACCCAACTTCTTGCACTTACCCCTCAAATGAATAAGTCTTCTACGTGGCAATTATGGAGAAAAATTTTAAACCAATTATGTGTGGGATCTCCAATACCACCATAATGTTTAAGCTCTCCAATTTTACCATATTGTTTCTTGTATTCCTAGATAATGAGCCATCCCTTAGAAAATGTCCACACCCCCATTATTGAACTCCATATGTAATTGTATGCTGGCATTAAATTCTAAATGTCAAATATTCAAAATTTTAACATGAAAAACTTAGAAAAATAATGATATCTTTTCCACATCAAGATAATAGTTTTGTCATCTTGGATCATTTCATAGTTTGTGGTCTTGTGTCATGAATAATTTTCTTGGGTCTTATATTTTGTTGTTTCCTAGGATGGTTTATTTGAACATTGAATTTTTCTTTAATAAATTAAAAAGAAGGTAAGACGTAATTTAGTAAACTTATTTATTTTGAAAATAAAAATTTGAGAACCAAATGATACTTTTTGAAAAAAGAAGGTAGAGTGACGAGTGCTAATTAAGATTATAATCATTAATTTTATAAAAACTAAGGTCCTAATAACATTCTTGACTCTTAAACTAAATGGTTTCATAATAATTTCATTTTTAACATTTGCATAAGATTATCCAATTGTTGGTAGTGCAATAAAGTAATGGTTAGGTTGTGGTGTTTATTTTCTTCCCATCAAGGTACAAATCTTATTCGGGTGGTATTGTTGAAATTTTAAATGGGGATAAAGTCCCCCTAAGTGACCTCATCGGTTCATAGCTCTTGGTTAAACATGTTTACTCCTTTATAAAAATAGATTGTGTAGTTAATTTTTTATACTAATTATTATTACATATTAGAAATGTAAAAAACTTGAATAATGTAATGAGGAAGGAGCAAAAAGTGTAATTGGTTCAATGGTACCCACTTCAATTTAATGCTTACACTTGTGTAGTTTATAGTGTGTCAATCTATATATAAGGCAAACATTTATTTATTTTAGACAAAAGGCAATAGCCTAAACTTTATATCAAAGATTAAAACTTAAATTTACATATGTAATAGTCATGAAGTCTATCATGCCAAGTATCACCATCCAGAAAACCTTTAGACCCAGACCTAGATAGAGAGGAAATAACCAAAAATACCTTTGTAACTCCCTTGATACAAAATGGAGAGAAATACACCCCAAAATACTACCAAACGCTATAAACATTACTTATAACTACTACTTCCTTCGTTATAAAGAAACTTGGTTGCCATACTTTCATATATTCAATACAGATTTCAAAATGTCTCCATATAACCTCAAAACTTATTCTTATGACATCCACATTTTACGACTATAGGTCCACAATCCGAAATTTGGTTGCTTCTAATTGCTTTTACAAGAACAAAGAACATAAAACTAGGACCAAGGTACAAACATTTATTTTAACTTAGTAAGAATGTTGAATAATGATTTTTTAATTTTGAAGATTGGTTGGAGTCTACGTCAAGTCTAATTTAATTATTAAAATATTAAAGAGAATTTATGTAATTATTGAATGGAAATATAATGTCAAAAAATATGTTTCCTTTTATTAGAAGAGAGTTTACAATTTTTTTTATGTAGTTAATTTATGTGTTAGATAAAATAATAGGCTATTTATAGGTCACCCCACCCCTGGAAAGATTATATATGGTAACAAAAATATTGTTGTATAGGAGAGATATAATATTTATAAATGTACAATATAAAATAGTGAGCAATGTTAGGAGTGTAGATCACTCACCAAATTATAAAATACATTGGGGGAAAGAGGTTTTCCCAAAGGATCACCCTCAAAAAAATCAAATTAGCACAACCCAAAACGGATGAAGGGGTGCTAATGAAAGATCTAAGAGAGAATGGGGATTTGATATTTCTTTCCCTTAATGAAATAATGTGGGATGATATGTAAATTTGACAAGATGGATAAAAGAAGTAGCAAGAAAAGACTCACCTTGGAGAAGGAACAGGCAAATAGACTTTCAGATATGATTTTGACTATCACAGAAGTATCAGAATTTGTTAAAACTCTAGATCTAGGCTTCTGATGCCTGTAATTGCTTTCTGTGAAAATCTCAGACATAGAGGATGAGGTCGATTGGGGCAGCCTTATCGAGGATGATGTTCTAGAATTTTGAACTAGTCCTTTCAACTCCAAATATGATGAAATTTGTAGGGTAATTATGGTTGTGATTGACATTCCTGAATCTGGATCTGAAACTCCTTTACATGTTCCCACACATAGAGAAAAAGGGGAAAATGTTGTGGAAAGGGGTTTTCCTTGGTCAAACCCTTGTGTAGGAATCAACCTTGAAATGAAATAGAGATTTTGTAAAGTAAGGTAAATGTACCAAGATAAATGTTAGTATTCACCTTGTATGTAAAACCCTAATGGATGGATATAGAGATCCATGAAATCATGGAGATGCTTGTATTCATATTCTTGCAATTTAGAATCAAGGATGTCTTCATAAATGCATGGATCTAAACTTTCCAATTTCCTAGATCTTGAATGCATGTATTCTTGATAACCTCAATGGAGAAGGAGAGAGAAGAAGAATGGGTGTGTAGATCTTCTTGATTTCTTGTGAAGTCATATACTTGGCCATCATGGGAGATAAAATTGCATCAATGAGAGACAATTTCCTTTTCTTGAATGGATCTTGAAGAAATAGAGACTTTGGGATCTTGAATTGGATTTCTTCCTTCAAATATTGAATCCACCACTTCAATTGCACAACTTGAATTTCTTGAGAACTTGACTTTCTTGCACTTGATCAATTGATTTCATCTTATGTATGTGGATATCAAAATGAGAGGCCTTGATGTCCTTTTATACTCATTTTGGGATTCAATATTGCATAGGCCGACCCCAATTTCTAGGAGAAAGGACCCTACATTGGGCCTAGAGCCCACTTAAGCACAATGCTCTAGGACAAGGCCAACCTGGATGACCTAGTCGAGGACAAGGCTAACCTGGATGACCTTGTCTAGGAATTTATTTTGTCAAATCTTTCCCGGGTCTAGGAGAGTATGAAAAAATATGGAGGAAGAAAATAGAAGTTTCATAAATCAAGCATAAAAACATTCGGTTCTCAAAATCACCAAAATAAGGTTTAATAGGTCCTAAAAGACATCTGATTATGGGTGCTCACTTTTTAGGAAGGTACATTCAACCCTAAATTTAGTCAGAGTATGATACAAACTCATGCTAACGGTAAAGTAGATCAAATGCAAAGGATGATCTCATCAAGTTCAAGGAGACAAAGAAAAATCAAGCCCCCAAGTAACATATGTCCTCGTCAAATCCAAAACCAAGATAAGAGAGACACCGCTCAAAAGAGAGAAAGACAGAGAGGGGTGTCATTACTATCCCAATAAGATTCTCTCTTATTGGGAACCACAAAAAAAGAAAGTGTCGCAAAAGATGGAATTGAGTGGTCTAGAAAAGTGTGTTATGCTAGTCAACCCATCAACAAGGATCAAGCCTTAAGGAAAGCATTATATCGATTAGGGATCCAAAAATAGAATTATTAGGCCTAAGGAAAGAATTGTTTCCTTATGGATCAAAGAAAATATATCAGGCCTAAGGAAACCATTGTACCTTAGGGATCATATAAAAAGCAATCAGGCCTAAGGAAAACATTGTATCCTTAGAGATCAAAAAAGTGACCAAGCCAAAGGAAAGCATTATATACTTAGGTATCAAAAGAAGGAGGATAAACACAAGGAAATCATTATCTCCTTATTCTTCAACAAAAGAGATAGCGTGTGTGTACAAAATGTGAAACACAAATTGGAGTGTTGTTGGAGATTTGCTTCTGTGCAAATAATTGATTGTATGTTTGTCATTGATGACAACATATAATATACAATAGTGTTCTATATGCAATTATCACTACAGATGTTCTGGAGCTATGTGTGTTTATTTCCATGGTGTATACATGTTCTAGATGCTATGTACATTCACACCGAGTCAGATATGAAGTTTCAGTTAAATTATGTTATTCAGTTATGACAGTTGCAGTGGCAGAAGACTATCTGAGAAGAGCCGACGTAATAACATTATTTATGAGTTGCACCTATCTTTGGGATATGAATTTTTGTATTCATGTTTATTTATGAGTTCCAGATAATTATCTAAAGGGTCAAAACATGTTCTAACAGAATTGTAATGTTGGAGTTGATTTGGTGGATCCGACTTTGTGAAGAGTCGCGTCCATCCAGTTTGAGTTGCGTGATTCAAATCTGATTGTGTGGTTGATATGGACAACTAAATAAGTAGTGAAGGGACTCCTTGAGCCAATGAAGATCACATCCTTTAGATAAGATACTTATAGTAGTTCATTTGATGAACGCCAAGTGTGAATGATAAGAAAAAGACAGAAAAAGTAGAGAGCAAAATATCAATTGTGTTTCATTCATCAAGGATGTATGTGAAGAAGTAGTTGAAGCATATAATACATTGGAACTAATCAAGATAGTAGGTCTACTCTATAGTTCACTATTAGATGTAGTGTATATCTATTTTACAGAAGGTTTTAGCCTTCACCATTGAAGCAGTAAGCTTTTGGACAGTGAGTCCTCACCCCTAACAGGGTTACTTGTAAAACACTCCTAATAGGGTTAGACCCTTAACCAGGTCACTATACTTATTGCATTGTAAAGAACAACTCCTAACAGGGTTGCAAGATCTTCTAATAGGGATTATTATAAACAAGTATAGTTCTTTGTGGGTGCTAATTCCCACCAGGGTTTTTACCTATTTGGTTTCCCTGTAACCAAAATTGTTGTGTTCTCCATTGTGTTATCTGAATGTGCATTTACTTTATGTTAATTGATATAAAAGGAAAGAAAGAAATAAAATAGCTGATAACTGATTCACCCCCCCTCTCAATTATCCTTTGGGACTATTCTAACAATTTTTATTAGAGCCAAGTGCCTTGGAGAGAAATCCTAATAGCTTAAGGTAGATCAAATGGCATACTTCAGGAAAGAAAGTCCTAAGTTTGATGGAGAAAACTATCTTGAATGGAAGAAGAAAATGATAACACATCTTCAGTGTGTTGGATTTGAGATCTATGAGATTGCCACTCAAGAAGTTGAAATTCCCACCTTGAAAGATCTTGCAGTTGATGACTCTACTATGAAACAAAAGGAAGTGTTCACTAATAATGCAATTGCCAAAGAAGCCCTAATCAGTGCCCTATTTGACAACGAATTTTTTGAGATCAAGAAGATAGACAAAACATACTCTATTTGGAAATACTTAGAAGACATGTTTGAAGGAGACATCCAAGCAAAGAATGCACACAGAAAGACATGGAAGAAAATATACAACAATTTAGAGATGTTACCTGAAGAAAACATCAGAGCTTACAATCAGAGGATAAATGAAACAATATTAGGTATAAGAAACAATGGTGGAAAAATATTAGAGGAAGATATAATGGACAAGTTAATGACCTCATTTAGAGCATACTACGAGAGCAAGATCAATATCTTAGATAATACTATGAAATTTTCAAAAGAATTCAAGAGGGAGACTTTGATTAGAAAAATATCTGCATTTAAGATATCTAGATTGAAGACAGAACCTAAAAGTGAGACAACCTTCAAAGCCACAGTCCACAACAAGAAATCTATAAGCAGTTCTAATAATAATGAAGAAGTGGATACAGAACTAGAAGAAATCATTGCTATGATTCCCAAGAAGGAAAGAAAAGGTAAAGGGAAATATGAAGGACAACTACCATTCAAATTTTTTTCATGCAACAAAGTTGGTCACTTTGCATCCAAATGCCCTACAAGAGGCAAGAAATTCAAATCAGATTACAAACCTAAGTACACTAAAGAATGTTATCATGCTGAGGATGGTGTAACTGATTATGACTCAAGAGAAGATGAAATTGGATTCATTGCCATTAAATACATTGAGAAGATGCTTGAAGAAATGGACAAAGAAGATGAAGCAAAAGAACTAGCATTAGTTTCAAAAGCTGACATCAGAACTGACTGGATCATTGACAACGGATGTTCACACCACATGACAAAAGACAAAGATAGATTTGTACATTTAGAAAAGTACAAAGGTGGAATGGTTGGATTTGGAGATAACACTCCCAAACCTATTATAGGTAGAGGCTCTATCACCCTTGATGGAAAGAACAAGATAGATGATGTTCTCTATGTTGATGGTTTGCATCATAACTTACTAAGTGTTGGACACTTGCTTGATAAAGGATATCAGTTGGAATTCAAAAACAACCAGTGCATCATTAATAACAAAGAAGGAGACATGATTGCATCAGGCTCAAAGACCAAAGGTAATGTTTTTCAGCTCAACTCAGAAGTAAGTTGTTTTGTTGCAGAAGTAGATGACAGCTGGCTATGGCACAAGAGACTTTGTCATATCAATTTTGACAACATAGTCAAGATAAGTAATGTAAAGGCAGTAAGAGACCTTCCTAGTATTACAAGACCAGTTGACACCATGTGCAGGGAATGTGTGATGGGGAAGCATGTGAGGACCTCATTCAAGAGAAAATAAGACTCTGTGGAAAACAAATTAGATCTGATACATACAGACCTATGTGGACCTACTCAAACAAGATCATACTATGGAGAAAGGTATTTTATTTTGTTTGTTGACGATTTCTCAAGGATGATGTGGGTTGCGTTCTTAAAACAAAAATCTGAATCTTTTGAGAAGTTCGAAGTATTTAAAGCTAAGGTTGAGAATGAATCAGGATTAAAGATAAAATGTCTGAGATCTGATAGAGAAGGAGAATTAACCTCTAACCAGCTTTATGACTACTGTGAAGAACATGGAATCAAAAGATAGTTAAGTGCACCCATAACCCCTCAGTAGAATGGGATAGTAGAAAGGAGGAACATGATAATACTTGACATAGTGTGCACTATCATGATTGAAGGAAAGGTTGCCCATACCTACTGGAGAGATGCAGTCAATACAACAGTTTACACTATCAATATAATACAATTGAGACCAGGTGCATACAAGACACCTTATGAACTTTGGTTTGGTAATGTAACCACTGTAAAATACTTCAGAATCTTTGGAAGGAAGTGCTACATCAAGAGAGATGATAGCATTGGTAAGTTTGATGCTAGAAGTGATGAAGGTATTTTTCTTGGTTACTCTACTAAAAGCAAAGCATATAGATGTTTCAATCTAAGACTAAAGAATATCATTGAAAGTACTCATGTGAAGATTGATGAGAAGTTTATGATTCAAGAAAGATATTATGACTATGCTCCCATGATGGAAGATGAGCCCAGACCCATCAATAAGGACATAGTTATTGAAGAAATGTTTGACTGTATTGATGTTTCATGTAACAATCCTGAACCAAGTGAAAAAGAATCACAGATTATAGATGAAAGTATCACTCCTAAGAATTCAAGATACACATCCAAATACCACTCTAAGGAAGATATCATTGGAGATCAGAGCGCAAAATTCTTGAAAAGATCTAGAGAAAAAGGTTCAACCGTTGATGAAGAGGTATGCTTACTTTCATAGATTGAACCCTTAAGTGTTGAAGATGCATGCAAAGATTCAGATTGGAAAAATGAAATGCAAGAAGAATTAGATCAAATAATCAAGAATGAAACATGTGAACTGGTCCCTAGACCTCATGACAAGAACGTGATTGGAACAAAGTGGATATTCAGGAACAAAATGAATGAAGAAGGCACAGTGGTAAGGAATAAGGAAAGATTAGTGTGTAAAGGACATGCACAGAGAGAAGGCATAGATTACATTGATACATTTGCCCCTGTGAGTAGACTTGAAGCTATCAAGCTATTTCTGGCCTATGCAACATTCAAGAACTTTAAGGTATATCAAATGGATGTCAAGTCAGCTTTTCTGAATGGTGACTTGGAGGAAGAAGTCTACATAGAGTAGCCTGAAGGATTCAAACTTTCAGATAAACTAGACATGGTATGTAGATTAAAGAAAGAACTTTATGGACTAAAACAGGCCCCAAGATCGGGGTATGAGAGACTTGATGGTTACTTAACCAAGAAAGGATTCAAAAAAGGAGCAGCAAACTGTAACTTATTCATAAGAGAGATAGATGAAGGACTACTACTCATTGCTATTTTTTTTTATGACATTATCTTTAGAGATAATGACAAACTTAGTGCAAAATTCGCCAAAGAAATGAAAAGTGAATTTGAAATGAGCATGATTGGACCTATTAAATACTTTCTTGGATTGAATGTAAAAAAAAAAAGACAAAGGCATATTCATAAATCAGTCTAAGCATGTGAAGGAGATATTGAAGACTTTCAAGATGGAAGACTGTAAGCCAGTATGCACTCCTATGATAATAGGAAGCAAGCTTTCTAAAGATGATGATTCCAAAATAGTTGACAAGACATTGTATGAATCCATGATTGGAAAACTTATATATCTTACTTAATCGAGACCTGATATTTCTAATGCAGTTGGCATTGTTGGTAGATTTGCAGTTGAACCTTAACAGAATCACCTAATGACAATAAAGAGAATATTCAGATATCTAAAAGGAACTATAGACTATGGTTTATGGTATCCCAAATTAGAGAATATGTATACACAAATGCAAATTGGGTAGGTTGTATTGATGACAGAAAGAGTACCTCAGGAGGAGCAGTATTTCTTGGAGATAGGTTGGTTTCTTGGACAAGCAAGAAGTAGAACTATATCTCTCAGTCAACAACAGAAGAAGAGTATGTTGCTGCAGCATTGAATTGTTCAATAATGGTTTGGATCAAGCAGATGGTTAAAGAATTTGGTATCCAGATTGATTATCCTATTGTTATTCACTGTGATAAAACTAGCACTATCAACATGTCAAAGAACCCTGTAATGCATGCAAAGACAAAACACATTGAGATCAAATACCATTTTCTAAGAGAAAAATTTGCAGACAGAGAAGTAAATTTGGACTATGTGAGCACTAAAGAACAATTAGCAGATATTTTCACAAAGCCTCTATCAAAAGATACTTTTGAGTATCTCAGGGAGAAGTTGGGAGTAATTCCCTTTCCTGAGTCTGATTAGATGATGCAGCAAGAAACATCTGTCCTTGGTGACTGATGAATGGTTGACTACTCTACTTTTGGAGTAGTACCTGTGCTTAATGGTGTTCAACACCCTTTTTCATTGATGTCAAAGGGGGAGTATTAGTAAGGGGGAGCATATACTCTAGGGGAGTATACAAAGCAGTAGTGTAGAGGAACTTTTGATGAGGATATTGAGAAGATTGTAAAAAGAAGGAAGACAGTTTGAGTTGATGATATCATATGTTTCCATCAATGCCAAAGGGCGATATTGTTGAAGATTTTCTTCTGTGCAAATAATTGATTATATGTTTGTCATTGACAACAACATATAATATACAACAGTGTTCTATATGCAATTATTAGTACAGATGTTTTGGAGCTATGAATGTTTATTTCCATGGTGTATACATGTTCTAGATGCTATGTACATTCACACCGAGTTAGATATGAAGTTTTAGTTAAATTATGTTATTCAGTTATGACAGTTACAGTGGTAGAAAACTATCTGAGAAGAGCCGATGTAATAAAATTATTTCTTGAGTTGTGCCTATCTTTGGGATATGTGTGTTTGTATTCATGTTTAGTTATGAGTTCTAGATAATACTCTAAAGGCGCAAAACATGTTCTAACAGAATCGTAATGTTGGAGTTGATTTGGTGGAGCCGACTTTGTGAAGTGTCGCATCCATCCAGTTTGAGTTGAGTGATTCAAATATGATTGTGTGGTTGCTATGGCTGACTAAATAAGTAGTGAAGGGACTCCTTGAGCTAACGAAGATCACATCCTTTGGAGAAGATAATTATAGTAGTTCATTTGATGAACGCCAAGTGTGAATGATAAGAAAAAGACAGAAAAAGTAGAGAGCATAATATCAGTTGTGTTTCATTCATCAAGGATCTATGTGAAGAAGAAGTGGAAGCATATAATACATTGGAACTGATCAAGACAATAGGTCTAGTCTACAGTTCACTATAAGATATAGTGTATATCTATTTTATAGAAGGTTGTAGCCTTGAGCATTGAAGCAGTGAGATTTTGGACAGTGATTCCTCACCCCTAACAGGGTTACTTGTAAAAGACTCCTAACAGGGTCAGACCCTTAACCAGGTCACTATACTTATTGCATTGTAAAGAAAAACTCCTAACAGGGTTGCAAGATCTTCTAACAGGGATTATTATAAACAAGTATAGTTCTTTGTGGGTGCTAATTTCCACCGGGGTTTTTACCTATTTGGTTTCCCCGTAACCAAAATTGTTGTGTTCTCCATTGTGTTATCTGAATGTGCATTTAATTTATGTTAATTGATATCAAAGGAAAGAAAGAAATAAAATAGCTGATAACTGATTCACCCCCCCTCCCAGTTATCCTTTGGGACTATTCTAACAAGTGTATGCCCCCATGTTAAAGTGATTGCAAATGCCTTAACAAGAGAAATGAATTTAATGGAGCAGACATGCATCCACAAGAAACGTTTCCATGGTGAGATTCCCCAAAGAAAAGACAAATCAAGGGAAAAAAAAAACATTACAAATGAGAGCACAAAAGGAATCTACCAACTCTAGGGTTAGTAGGTCATATGATAACTCATGTATACCATAAATTTGTCAAAATGAACTTTCATCATCCCCGTAAGGTAGTATAACTACAAGCACAGTGGAAGAAAAGGTACATAAGAGTTATGAAGAAGAATCTTTTTGGGCCAACATCATGGAGACCAAAAAGAATAGGTAGCTACCATTTTGCATCATCCCAATCAGACAACACAAATGCACATTTATGAATAGTGGAACATGTACAACCTAACATGTAACAACATATGGAAGACGAGAGATACAAATAGAAGAATGCTTACAAAATTATGATTCCTTAATCACCTTGCGCCAATGAAGAAACAAGGGTCATTTAAAGAAATATAAACAAAATATATAAAAAGAAACACATCATGTGGGAATCAAATTAAAAAAAATAGAGAAACACACAAAATCCACCACACAAAAGGAGCTATTCAAGTGTATTTCCTACCCCCCATCTCGGTCTATAATGTTTAGGGAAGGTGGGAAAGTTGCAAGAGGAGAAACATCAAGCATGATAGATGGAACAATAAATAGTTCCAAAAAAAGGACCATGATGTGATTGTAGGTCACTTTGTTTGTCACTAGGAGTGATAGATAACTATTGTGAAAGAATAGGTGGTAAATCATGATCAATATCAATAGTCTCATACATGTCATCAGAGTCACTAGCATGCATATAATTTTCAGCATCAAGAGTATCTTCTTCATCCATATTAGTTGTAACAGAATCTAAGATACAAATAGAATTTTCATGTTTGTTCATTTTGATCTTGTTTAAATTCACTTCCTTTGTTGGCTCAAGCATGGGTTGGTGAAATGGAAGCATAGCAGCATGAGGATGTGTATGAGGTGAAAAAATGTTTTAAGAAGCATGTTTCCGGGATCTAGCATGACGATCATGAGCATGACAATTTGGTTTGGTTTTGCTTTAAATTTTGTTTGGGTAAGGATCAATCAACGTCGGGCCCTTTTCTTCTTTTGGAAGAAGAATGGAAGGAACCACACTAGGTTGAGAGATGATTGGAGGAGATGGTTTATAGGAAATGGGAGGTGGAATATAAGAACATATAGGAGGTGTAGGTGGTGTAGGGAGAAGTCCACATCTAGGGAAAAGAGATGGAACATCCTAGGGTATGCTAAGTTCACAAATATTTTGGACCTTGTAGGCTTTGTATGATTGAAAGAGATTGTCAGGATAGGTTTTGGTTGGTTGAGGCATGGAAGGCTAAAAGAAATCAAGGTCAACTAAGTCTCAAGGCACTGAAGGCTTATAAATACTATGGTTAACAATCATGGTTTCTCCATTATGAGGAAATTTAAGATATTTATGAATAGGAGAAGTCATTGCTTTCATGGAGGTAAGCCAAGGAAGATCACGTTTTTCTTGAAACTTATAAGAAGTTTGGATGAAAGTGAGGGTACGGAAATGAAATGGAACCATGGGAAGGATAAAGGAAACCATTGCAAGTTTGTATCATAACATCAGATCTATCAAATATCATGTTGTAATCATCTTCTAAAAATATGTTCTTCAGTTATCACATTAACCATGGAAGTGGGATCAACAAGGACACCACAAGAAGGAATTTTAGCGACACTTGTGACAATGTAGATGGGACCATCAGGTGCTTTAATTGTCTCAGTAGGAACAAAGGTAATGCAAGGATCAAATGGAGGTTTGGGTTTGATTTTCTCAACTTGGTTAACAACATGATTAGCTTCATGAATGTTGGTATCATAATCAATGCATTGAGAAGAAGATGAAGGTTGGGTAATGGTATTGGTTGAATGAGATAGAAAATGATTGGTGTATATTTGTAGATGTTGGTTGGAAGGTACTAAAAATCTATTTCCATGACCATTGTCACCTTCAACAGATATAGCTTTAGAATAAATAAGGTATTGGATAACAATTTTCAAAAGATTGCAATTTTTCAGTATCATGACTGGGTTGACGATAGTATTGGAAGAAAGCTTTGACATCAAAGGATTTTGGAAAAGGTTTGGATGTGTCAATTGATTTGATAGGAGGAAGTGTTAACACATTATCATTATCAAATTCAAAATCAGATTATGTAAAGATTCAGAAAGCTTAGTGTAATTATCAGAAGGTTTAAAAATACATGAAAAAGGAGCCACACCTTTGGATGCTGCTGCCACTTGTTCGTCAACAGTGCTGGATGATTTGGTGATTTTGATGATTTTTTTTTTTATTTCTAATTTTTTTGTAATTGTTGGATGCGTCATCACTCTTATCAACGGGAAAATGAGCCATTATAATGGTTCTCCCACATTGAATCACTTGATGTTTATAATGATGAATCAATGCACACAATTGAGAAAATGAAGAGAATTCAGAAAGAAGTATCTTATCTCTAATGTATTTTTATAAAATTAGAAATAAAAATGCATTGCACATCAATATCAAGAACAAGATAAGAAATATAAGCATGCAAATGTTTAAATATACCAATGAAGTCACTAAATTTTTCTTTAACACCTTGTTTACAATGCATTAAATGTGTCAAATAAATTTTAGGACCAATGTTGTTTTGAAATTGTTGAATTGAAGAATTAACAAGCTTATGCAAGGAATCAATGGAATAAAGAGGTAAAGAACAATACCATTCCAATGCATTTTCTGAAAAGATTCTAGTAAATTTTTTTTTAGGAACCTATGGTCATGAGAGAAAGCACTACACAAGGTTTGAAATGTTTCAACATGAGTCAAAGGATCATCCTTACCATTACAAGTTTGAAGGTGAGGAATCTCCATATATTGTGGGATAATAACACAAACAATATCCAGAGAAAAAGGACTATAAATGTCACAATTAGGAATGTTGAACTTGGATTGAGCCATGGAGGAAATTGTTTTATGCAAAGAAGACACTATTTAAGCCAAGCTATTAATGGTAGGATCGATAGAAAGGATACGAGGAGGAGAAACAGGAGAAATGTTAGGAGTATTTTTGGAAATAGAAGGAATAGTTGACTATGAAAAAGGGATGTTAGAATATCTGATGCAGTGATGGTAAGTGATTTTTGGAGATGTCATGATGCAGATTTGATTACAAGATGATCATATATTATGTTGTCATTGATGTCAACTATTCACCTTGTGTTCTTAGTATGTTTCCAACCATAGTTGTGATGAATGAAGGGTTGCAGTAAGTTCCAGTGGTTTTTATATTTATGGGATAATTAGGTGTTTCTTTGGATGTCTAATGCATGAACTCTAGTGCTGAAGTGATCTTATGTGAAATTTGTGATCAGTTGAAGTATAACAGTGCAATTGATAGAAAATGTCTTGTGAAATCTTTATTGTATCTTGTGGCATAGTCACATGATATAGTGATCAACATTGTTAATATTCTATAGTTTCAACTGAAAATAATTTGAGTGAGTGGTGTGAAGGATAGGTGACCAGTGAGCAGAGACAGAGTTGTTAATAAGTTACAATGTTTGTGTTCTTGAGTGACAGTTGATAAATATTTGATCGGTGATAAGTGTTGATGTTTTGGTGTAATCAATTGAGTTAGTCATGATATGGTGACATGTCCTCATGGTTAGAGTTGATGATCTGGCATCCCATTGTTTGATTCTATCATGTGGACAAGATTCTAGAGGAAGCTTGTGTTTGGTCAAAATGTGTTTGACTCCTTGACACAATATTTTATGTAAATCATTGTATTGGTTGACACGGTCTTGGAAATAAATTTTGTACATTAAATATTTGTTTTGTGGTGCATTGGATCTAAGCGGGATGTTTGAAATTCTAAATTATGGCTTGATTAAGTCCGTGGACTTAAAATCTCAGTATATAATGGATGAAGTTGAAGGTTAAGGTTGTTAATCATGTGTTGGACAAGTGCGGTAAAAAGTGCAAGTTGCGATCAAGACAAGGAAGATTTAAGTGTATTTATAAGAGATTATGTTCTTCAGTGGATATGATCAAGTAGAGGTAGTGTTTTCCTATAGATCATTCTTTCTGTTGTTTCCTAACAGTTGCAGCAGGTTATATCCATTCACAGGGTAGATATTAACAAATCTTTATTGTAAATCCTCTAGTAAGGTGAGACTTTTTCAAGTGTTCAAAGTGCTTTGAAAATTCTACTCTTAATAGGGTAAAGGTCCTAACAAGCCTAAGGAAAATCCCTTAACCAAGAAGAACCTAAAAGTGTTGTTTTAAACTCCTAACAGGTTTAAGCTCCTCACAGGGCATACTTACGAAGAGTACATCACTTAGTGGGTACTAATTCCCACCACAGTTTTCTCCCTATATGGGTTTCCACGAGATAAATATGTGTGTCAATTTTGTGGATAGACTTACATTTTTATGATCTTCATTTTCTGAAACTTAGGTTAATCTTGTGAATGTTGTTTTAAGTTCAAGAGGTTAAAAAGTTAGATTACCTAATATATTACTGATTCACCCCCCTCCCAGTAATACAATTTTAGGACTAACAATTGATATCATATCTTTGGTCCTCTTTTGTGGTGAAGCTTAATAGATTGAGGTAAATATCTGAAGATGATGAGAAAGGAAGGTCCTAAATTCACAAGAGAGAACTACTCACTAACTCAGTTTGGTGTGGTTGGATGAAGCTCTATCTTAAAGGTATGGGTGATCAGTTTTGGGATCATGTGGAGAATAAGTATACTCACCCTTTAGGAACTCTGAATGTAGATCAATTGAAGGTAAATAAAGAAAATACTGCTACTATGGAAGCTATTTCTAATACTCTTTCAGATGCATATTTTCTTGATATCAAAGAATTGGATATTGATAATGAGATGTGGGAAAAGTTGAAGACAGTCTATGGTGGAGATCCACATGTGCAGAAGGAAAAGGTTGACAGTTTGAGAGAAAGGTATGATGATATGAGGATTAAGGAAAATGAGAACAATGAACAATAGAGTTAGATAATTAAAGAAGATGTTGCTGATATCTGAGGTGTTGGTGCTAATCTTCCTGAGGAGGATGTGGTAAGAAAAATGTTGAGAACTTTGTTGCCTTAGTTTGTTATTAGGGTTTTAGCTATACAAGAGCTCAGATCTCTAGGAACTTTTACTATTACTCTTGATGCATTAATAGGGAAATTAACTGCATTTGGGTTAAGCAACTATGATAATAGTATGCCAAAATTTGAAGCTTCTTTAAATTCATCATTGAATATTGTGTTGGAAAGATTGCTACAATATAGATAATTGTTATTTTGTCATTGATGTCAAACCTTAACTGGTGAGACTAATGTTGTATGTTTGATTACCTTATCCATTGATTGATGAAGATTTTAAAGAATGGGATGACAAGAAGACCAAGGAAATGGTTGAGTTATGAGTATACACCAGGGTACTTGATCATCTAGCACTTTGGCAAAGTGATACATTGTTATCTATCACTGATAGTTCACTGGAAGGTTGATGCAGAGAAAAGAAAAGTTGATGCCCAGCAAAGTGAAAGGTGATGCTGAGTAAAGAAAAGATGATGTCGAGTGCTAGTGAAATGCCGAGGGAGACAGAGAAAGCTGAGCAACAGTATTTTGTTAATTGATGAGATTTGAGATCTATGGCCGACATAGTTGATTTTATTGGGAAATGCATTGTTAATTAAGATTGGTCCATAATCATTTAATGCACGGGAAATCGTTATTAGCACATGGATTCAATTTTTAATTAATGACTGTATTGGAGAAGTAAAATAAATGTAATGATAGAAAGATCCATTGGATATGACCTAACCTAAGATCTACGATCTTGATTAAGCAGAAAAAGATTTATCTAACCTAGATGAAGAGGTATATTATAACCTACTATGGTTATTGTTATTGTATCCAAGGAAGGAGAAGTGGAATGCAAAGTATTGCATGGTTAATTGAATGATTGGTAAAGACCTAGCAGAGAAGGTTGAGCATAGAAGCAAAGTGATTTCTTGATGGATTTCCAAGAAGATCTAAAGTTTGAGATGAAAATGGAGACCACTCAGTGAATTAGCATTAGAGCTGAAATTGGATTTGGATTTGCAAAGTAAGTTGTATGTATCAGATCACACCTGCTGATTACTTTCTAACCATTTTATCAGTTCAAATCCTTTAACCAGGTTGACCTAACAGTCATTGTATAAATCCTTTGAACAAGGTGACATTCAGATTGTAATTTTCTAAGTCCTCTAACAAGGCCTCTCCTGACAGGGTGATTAAATCCTTTAACCAGGTCACATTTGACAATTTGTTTTGTAACCTTTAAAAAGGTAGGCTCCTAACAGGGCATCACTTTAGAAGAGTGAAATTTTGGTAGCATGTTACTAGTGGGTTTTCCCATATTGGGTTTCCACGTTAAATCATGGTGTCAAAATGTGTGAATTTTATTGTTGTGTTTTACTGTTAAGTTCCTGCAAGCTTATTTCATTAGTATAGTAAACTACACACTTTTTTTGTTTATTGCTGCTGAGAAGATCTGAGTTGTTGAAGTTTGTTTAAAAGTTTTATATGGGCACATCTAGACTTGAGGATAACTGATTCACCCCCCTCTCAGTTATTCTAAATTCATCCTAACAATTGGTATCAAAGCACTTCTTCTCTTGAAATTTTTTGAAGGTACTTGGAGATAAAGATCAAGATGTATAAAAGGGATGGACTAAAGATTAATAAGGAAAACTTTCCTGCATGGAAAAGTTTGATGAAACTTGACTTGGCTAGTATTGGTGATTCTGCTAAATGACATATTAAAACAGAGTATGTATCCCCTATTGGAGTTCTGAATGCTGCACAATTAAGAGAAAAGCATGAACATAATCAAGTAATGCTGGAACTTGTATCATCTCTAAACTATCATGAATTTGAGGACATCAAGGATTGTACAAGTGTAAAGTAGATGTGGGATTCCCTTGCAATCATTTATGGAGGTGATACGAATGTACTAAGAGCCAAATCTGAAAGCTTGAGAGGTAAGTTTGATGATTTAAAAATGCAAGAAGGAGAAAATATAGTGCAATATTATGATAGGATAAAGGAAGTTGTAAATGTTATTAGAGGAGCTAAGGGAACCATTGATGATGACACTATCATGAGAAATCTAATGAGAACACTTCTTCCTATTTATTCTATTAGAGTATCTGTGATTCAAGAACTGAGATGTACTCCTAAAAACAATTTAACTCTGGAAAGTTTGGTAGGCAGACTTACTGCATTTGAGATGTCAAATTTTGACAACTATACTCCACAAGCTGTTGAATCTGCATTCAAGTCACAGATGGTCATCAACAAATCAAGGAAATTAAAGAAATGTGTGGACAGTGATAGTGACACCTTAGATGATGATCTAGAAGATCTTGAGGCACATATGGCAAGGAGACTAGCTAGTGGAAAAGGAAAATTCAAAGGTAAACTTCGTATTATTTGTTTTTCTTGTAACAAAGTTGGTCATATTGCTGCTAGATGTCCTGACAAGAATGAGAAAGATGAAAGAAGAGACAAGTACAAAGATAGAAAGGATGGCTGAGACTACAGAACGTACAAGATTACAAACACAAAGGTATGAAATCTTGTTATATAGCTGAAGAAGCTTCTGACAGTGAATCTGGTAAATCTGATGAAAATGATATAGACGTTGTGTATGTTGCAATGAAAGATGATTCTGATGATGATGAGAAAACTGCACTAATTTCTTATATGAGTAAAGGTGATCATTGGATTATTGATAGTGGTTGTTCACATCACATGACTAGTGATAAGG